>APFE030705117.1:7579-45277 GCA_000404065.3 Pinus taeda | reverse complement strand
AAGGACAAATCTGTTGTCATCGCTAAATGGCTCTACAAGATTAAACATGGATCTGATGGGAGTGCTGAAAAGTTTAAGGTAAGATTTGTTGCCCGTGGCTTCTCTCAAAAGGAAGGAATTGACTATGACGATATATTTGCACCTGTGGCTCGATATACCACCATCCGATCCATCATAGCCCTTGCTGCTACGCAAGGATGGAGTCTTCATCAGATGGATGTCAAGACCGCTAATCTGCATGGTGCAATAAAGGAAGAGGTGTATGTAGAACAACCTCTGGGATTTGAAGTTCAAGATCGAGACACTTATGTCTGCAGGTTGAAGAAAGCCCTCTATGGGTTAAAACAAGCACCCAGAGCTTGGTATGAGAGGATGGATAGTTACTTGATGAAGCTGGGCTTCACTCGAAGCAATGCTGATCCAAACCTTTACTTCAAAGTTGTGGAAGGAAAGCCTCTCATTCTAGTGCTGTATGTGGACGACCTCTTCCTGACAGGTGATGACCCTCTCATTCATCAATGTAAGAGGGAGCTTGCTGCTGAGTTCGAGATGAAAGACCTAGGACTGATGCACTATTTCCTAGGCCTGGAGGTCTGGAAGAGACCTGGAGAGATTTTCCTTTCTCAAGGAAAATATATTGTGAAGCTTCTGGAAAGATTTGGGATAGTGGACTGTAAGTCCGTGTCGACACCAATGGGACTCAACTTTAAGAAGTTGAGTGGCAGCGCTGCAGGGCCTATCTTGGCCAATCCTACTGAGTATCGTCAACTCATAGGAGCTTTGATGTTCTTAGTGAACACCCGTCCGGACATATGTTTTGCAGTGAATACTTTGAGTCAACAGATGGTTGAGTCTCATCATTTTCACTAGGTTGGTGCCAAGAATCTTTTGAGATATCTTCGGGGCACGATACATCATGGGCTGAGATACACTGCCAGGAGTGTGATACTCCGTGGATATACTGATGCCGATTGGGCTGGCAGTGTGGTGGATCGTAAGAGCACATCTGGATGCTGTTTCAATCTTGGTTCTGCTTCGATCTCATGGATGAGCAAGAAGCAAAAGTCGGTGGCTTTGAGCACCGCGGAGGCCGAATACATTGCTGCTAGTATGGCCTGTTGTGAAGCAGTTTGGTTGAGGAAGCTCTTTAGTGAGCTGTTCCAACATGTGCTAGATACCACCGTGATAATCAGAGTGGGATTCGTATGACTGAGAATCCTGTGTTCCACGACCGATCCAAGCATATTGATATCAGGTACCACTTTATCCGGGATATGGTACAGCGAGGCACCATAAGGCTCGATCATATAGGAACTGATGAGCAGGTCGCGGATATTCTCACTAAGCCCCTGGGGAAGGTCAAGTTCCTAACCTTCCGTGAGAGTCTTGGTGTCGTGGAAAGACCCTATGATGTGGGTCCTATTGGACGATGAGCTCTGGGAGCTCTGGGGGGCTTTGGGGATAGCTTCTCGAAGCTATAAACACTCATAATGCTTCTGCCCCACCCTTGTGATTATTGAGCTGGTTCGCCACTCATTTATCTGTGCCCCGTATGCATCCTACCCATTGAGTTCAGGGCTCATGGGAAGTACCTCTCATTTGGCCAATGAGGTGTGGAAAAGCTAGAGACTATTAGCAAAGACTGATGGACGCATCAAAGATTGCCGTACTCTCTATCTAGGATGGCATGGTCCAACCACTTGATCTGGGATCAAGATTTGTGAGGTCTGGGACCTCTGGACTGATTATGTCAGTCGGGGGATGATGTCTTTGTGACTGACCCACTTCTGTTATGAAATAAAGAAGCCAGCAAAGCAAGTTTCGGCGGGATGACTCACGATGTTGATTGCACTAATAGATGGAGTTCTCCCTAGTTGAGAGGGAGTGTTAAATTTGGACAACTAGGTCCAAACTCCATGTTCTGATGCTCAGATTAAAAGGCTAATATTTTTGTTGGATTCCTCTTTCTGAGAGGTGTAAAATCCATATAAAAATAGTCTTAATCCGATGAGCAGAACTTATATTTTGAATTTATTATTCTTAATAAATTATATGTGCAAGGTCAGCCAGTTTTGTCATGTAGCCTCACATGCCCAACAGATGTGTCACACACCCTCATTGATGGATATAAATACAGGAAAAGTTGGAGAGAATTTCAACACACACAACTCACATCTTCCTCTCTCATCTAGAGAGTACGAGCTAACTGGAGGACGAATTTCAGCCACACGTGGGAAGGACGAAGAGGACAGACCGTACGGATTTTCTGCTGCTAGGGTTTCGCAGAAAGTTTGACCAGCGTTGACTTTGGTCAACGCTTGGTCCAATCAAGCTGAAAATTGGTGGAAGGTTCAATTTTTGAAGGCCGTACTAGCTGGCACAAAAATCGAGGTCAAATGGTTGACCATTTTGTTGCTGCGTTGACTTTTAGCTTGCTGCCCCTGCGTTGACTTTTCAGGACAGCGTTGACTTTTGTAGAATTGACTTGGGTTGACTCATCTACTGGTTGAAGGGTTGTTGTGACACATGCTGGGCTAGCTGACCAAAGGAGCCTTTGCTGGTTGAAGCATCCTGTTGACCGCCGAAACAAACACACACATTTTTTCTGTTTCTGATTTGTCTTCTGTAAGATCTGCTTATATGTTCTATCTGCATTTTGCTTAACTACTTGTATGATTGCTGTGAGAAAAGTGAAATTGCTCTTAGCATAGAACATCTTCAAAACTTTACATGGTATCAGAGGTGAGGTGAAGACAAACTCTATCTATGGCAATCATCATCGAAGGAAATGGATTCCACTAAGCTTGAATTCAGGGAAAATGACAAGCTGACTGGAAGTGATGACTTCCATGCCTGGAAGATGTTATTAGATCTCAAATTGGAAGATCATGATCTCCTAGATCATGTGACAGGGAAGATTCAAGAACCTCCATCAAATGCCTCTGCTGCTGTTAGAACCAAGTATAAGAAGGGAGAAATCAGAGCAAAGTTGCTGATCAGGGAATCCATAAATAAGAGTCTGGTTGCCTACATATCTGAACTAGGCACATCCAAGGAGATGTATGACAAACTGATACTTATGTTCCAAGTAAACAATGTGAACCAAGTGCTATTCCTCAAGAACAAGTTGAAGAATATGAAGAAGGGCCGAGACGAGTCTATTCAAACTTTCTTTATGAAGTTGACCGAAACCAGGAACAATCTGCTAGCTATTGGGGAGACAATAGCTGATAGTGAGATGGTTCTCACCGCACTTGGAGGACTTCCATATGAATGGCAAGTATTCACATCTACCATTCTCAACAATAATACCATTCCTAACTTTGATGAGCTTCTGTCTAGATGTATGCAAGAAGAAACAAGGATGAAGGAATTTGATAATGAAAGAAATGCTGCCTATGTTGCTCATTTCCGAAAGAAGAACTCTGGTGTTTCTAAGGACAAAGGAAGGACTAAGACTCAAGAGAAGAAGGGTAAATGTTTCACCTGCCATAGGACTGGACACTATGCTAGAGAATGCCCCTTCAAGAAGGATTCTCCCAATAGTGACGATAACAACAACAACCGAAGGAATGGGAATCGAAGAAATGACAAATCCAAAGGAAAGAGGAAGGCTCACTTTGGAGGAAACAATCAACCTTCTAAAAGGACCAGAAATACCAGGTATGAGGAGTCCAATGTTGTTGATAAAAGAAATGAATATATTCTAGTATCTGCTCTCTCAGCTGCATCTCCGCCCGACACTATGGATGTCTGGCTAATCGATAATGCATGTGAATCATGATGTTCCTGGTCCTCTACCTATGCATAGGATCAATCGATATCTGAGTGGACCCTTTATTTTCACAAAATATGACAGTTGGAAGTGGATACTGAATACCAAACTCGGAGAGAAGCCCCTACAACCAAACAGCCTGTGTAGTTGCATTCATTGCACCTCTATACTTTGCCTCGGCTGTAGATAAAGCAATCATGGATTTCTTCTTACTAGACCAGAAAACGTTCCCTGAACCAAATCAGAACACATAACCATAGGTGGACTTGCAATTTGTACCATCGCCAACCCAATCAGAATTTGTGTACCCAATGAGTGAAAGTGGGCAATCTGCAGCATAAAAGATACCAAAACTGGAAGTACCTTTCACATATCTAATGATTCTCTTTACAAATTTCCAATGAAGCTCATGGGGCTCCTACGTATATCTGGAACAAACTCCTACTACAAAAGATATATCAGGTTGGGTGTGAGTAAGATACAACAAACTCCCAACCAATTGTCGATACAGTGTATTGTCCACCAAAGGTGTAGTACTCGCATCCTGAAATCTGATCCCCGAAAGAAAGGGAGATGATGTTGGCTTGCATTCTGTCATCTGAAAGTGGACAAGTAGATCTATTGCATACTTAGATTGTGCCATCTTGATCCGTAAAGTAGATTGAGAAACTTCAGGACCAAGAAAGTAGTGCAGCAGTCCCAAATCTGTCATGGAAAATCGATCGTGCAATGCTGATTTTGCTGAATCAATAGATGAGGTGAGGTTCCCTGTAATCAATAAATCGTCTACATAAATCACTATCAGCAAAAGGGAATCATCATGTTGCATAAAATAAACATTTGGATCAGATTTTCATCAAATGAATCCAATGCAAAGCATGAAAGAATCCATCTTTACATACCAGGCTCTGGGAGCCTGTTTTAGGCCACACAAAGATTTCTTTAATCTACAAATGAAGGAAGAGTTCTAAATGCATCCCTGTGGCTGCTCCATATATGTCTCCTCCTTGATATCTCCATGAATAAATGCACTCTTCACATCTATGTGATGAACTTCCCATCTGCGAGAAGCAACAATGGCTAAAACTAGTCGAATGGAGTCCATTTTTGCAACAGGTGCAAATGTCTCTATGTAGTCTATGCCATGTACCTGTGAGTATCCTTTTGCAACAAGTTGAGCTTTGTACTTGTTTATCTCACCATCTGCAACAATCTTTGTTCGATACATCCATCGGCATCGAACAATCTTTCTTCCTTTCGGAAGTGGAACCAAGTCCCATGTGTTGTTTTCCATGAGAGTAGAGTACTCTTCATCCATGGCAACCTCTCAAAGCGGGTTTCCAGCAGCCTCAGAGTGTGACTATGGATTTGAACCAAGTTTCATGTAGCAATGTATGGGAAGCAATGGTTCGGTGGAAGCCAGGGCTTGAGGAGCCCCGAAAAATTGTGATCTAGTCCTTCTCGCATCTGCAAGATCACCAACTAGTTCACCCGCATCTTGCAGGGTTTTCTCTACCCAAGTTCACAGCTGAGTTGGAACAGCCATGACCTACTCCTCATCCTTTGAATCAGAACCAAGAGGCTTCTTTGATGGCTTCTCTGAAGTTCTCGAAGAAGTTTCGGACTCCTCCTCATTAGTGGCAACAAGCGGTTCCTCAGCAGGGTCTACTGAAAAATCATGCAGTGATTCTTCTTCAAACTTCACACTTCGAGCTACAAGGAATTTTTCACTATGGGAGTCCAGAAATCTATATCCTTTAACCCTATTAGGATATCCAACAAAGATACATTCAACACTTTGAGGCTCCAAATACTTCCTCTTATTTGTCGGAATGTGAGCCCATGCTCGTGAACCAAAAATGTGAAAGTGTGACACTTTTGGTTTCTTACCGGTCCAACATTCAAATGGAGTGGTGCCTTTGGGTGCTCTATGAGGAATGTGGTTATGAATGTATGTTGCACAATTAATAGCTTGAGCCCATAGCTTAGGAGCTAATGATTTGCACTGTAGCATACAATTGGCCATCTCTTTTAACGACCAATTTTTCCTCTCTGTGACACCATTCTGCTATGGTGTATATGGCACTGTGTGTTGTAGTTGTATACCTACATCAATACAAAGTTGTTGCACATATTTGTTGACATAATCCCCCCCATTATCAGTACAAAGTATCTTAATCTTACACCCAGACTCATTCTCAGCAAGTGCTTTAAATTCTATAAGGCATTCAAATACTTCCGATTTTAATTTCAGAAAAAATACCCAAGTAAAGTGAGAGAAATCATCTATGAAGGTGAGTACATATCGAGCCTTACTGATTGAAGGCTGTGGAAATGGGCTCGTGATGTCACTGTGAATCAGCCCAAGAGGTGAAGAAACTTCCCTTTGTCAAACTTTTGCTCTGGATGCTTGCCAAGAATGCATCCCTAACATACACCGCTTGTTGGTACCATTTCATCACCATCTTTTTCTTCTAGAAACACCATCATATGTCTATATTTTTCTTCCATAGACCCCTCATATCCATCGAAATTGATTAATTAATAGCATTATAGTTGTTAGTTTACATTAAAGTTAATTTATGAATTTTTATGTTAAAAATTAGGAATTTTCAACAAAAAGATTACAGGATGTCATAACTTCCTGTAAATGGTTTATGGTCTGACACGTGGCATGACAGGCAAGCCAAAGAAATGGATAGGAATGAGATCTGGAATGTACATGCATGGTGAAAAATCAATTCAACAGCAAATCAAAAGCTCCTGGTTATGCGGTCAATGCTGGTCAAACCCAGCCCTTTTGGTCACAAAGGCAGTAAAAAGCCATGGTTTCCCAAACCGGTTTCGTTTTGCTTTTGGAAATCGGTTTAGTTTAGAAAGGACCAAAAATCACTCTTTTGTAAAAGCAGAAACATCTGCTTAATGAATGTACATTCGATTTAGATAGGGACAAGCAGATAAACTCTGCGTATTGTTTTATTTCAAGAATAATTATGATTACGATTATTGTCTTTGTGTATTGTTCCATAACAAAACTCTTGTATGTGATTGCAATCTTTAGAACTTAATTACAATCATCGTGTTAATCCAATAATGTTTATGCGTTAATACTCACATTGCTTGAGGTTACTTCAGTGTGCCATTGAAGCGTGGACGGGCCCTACGCGGATTGGTATACTGTTAATTTCATTTACATAGTGTTTTTTGAATTTGAGTAGTGTGCATAGTGTTTAGTGTTGTTTCCATGTTTATGACTTTATCGATTTAATTAGAAATTCTTGCAAATGGTATTTATGGTGATAGCTTAAAGATTTGATTGTTAGATCATTGAACCATATCTTGTAAGAGATTTGATCCATCGTTAGATTTTAAAGCATCTCCATAGACTTTGTTTTCATGCATTTAAAATTCAGTGTGCTTTGATTTTTCATGAATGCTTAAGTGTTAGCTAGAAAGAGCTTTTGTGCATAGCATCCTTGTAAGAGGATTGAAAACTCAGTCTAGCAATACGTTGTATCTTTATGACTGTTAGATAAATTAGGTAATCTGAGTGTTAAGGTGAGAGGAAACATATCTTAACCTCTTGTAAAGGAGTGTTGTAGCCTGTCACAGTAAACACTTAGTTAGGAATCATTTGATATCTATAGACTTTAGACATGTGCCTCTAAGTTTACCTACCTTGGTTGATAATAAATCTAGTCTAATCTAGCACCCTAGATTGGACACTACACCGCTTGTGAATTTAATAGCGAGCAATCCTTCTACCATGTTTTCCTTGCCGAGTTGATGCAAGTACTTATAGTTTAGATGTCCAAATATTTCATGCCATAACCCACTGATATCATTATATTGTGATAGAAATACAGTGCTAATAGATTTAGGAACAAAGTGGGAGAAGAAATACAAACAAGAACTGTGATCTGTAATTCCATGTGCAAGTTGTGAGCCCGTGGAAATGTCGGTAATCACTGTGGAGTCTGGAGTGAACTCCACCTTCCTTCCAGAGCCGGAATGAGTGATCTGATATATCGAGAGAAGATTCACAGATAGTGAGGGAACATGAAGCACATTTTTGAATTAGCCCCCTTCAAGGTCTACAATTCCTTCTCTGCACACCTTTATGGGTGTGGCATTGGGGATCTGGAGCTTTCTTCGATGGAGGAGAATTCATCTTTTGATGCAGCCATATGGTTCGATGTACCTGAATCAAGGATCCAAGTTGATGGAGTGGATGTGACAACCATTAAATCATGACCATATCATTCTCTCCCTCTCCCATCTCCCGTTCTGTTATCATCCTTCTTCTCTGTGTTCTCAGGCACGGTGAGGTTGTGTTGCTGCAATTGCTTATCCATCTCATCGATTGTTTTCCTCATGCAATTTTCTTCAGGATGAAAACCTTTGGAACAGTAGCTATAAAGTGTTCTTTCCTTCTTCTTCTTACCCTTAGGCAAATAAGAGCTCTCTGAAGATTGTACGCGTCTCTCCTTCTTCGATTCATTAAATTTACCCTTCCCTTTTTGCTTGTCTCTTCCACTGCTCTTTGGAGCATCAGTAGCCGCAAGCGCTTAGTTCTTTAAACACTTGATGGAACCCATTTGGACTAACTTAGCTTGCTCTTGAGTCAATGTTGCAATGAAGTCATTCAATGGAGGCATTTTCCATTTTTCCTGAGTCAATTTAGATGCTTGAAAAGACGATACAAATACGGAATATTCAGGGCCTAATTTCGAGAGAATTGAAAGGATGAGTTGATCTTCCTCTTTCTTGAGTCCACATGCATCAAGTTCAATGAGGATGGATTTAAACTTGGTGAAGTATTCTTGCAGGTTTCTGAAATGAGTTGGAACAAGGGATATGAGTTCATTCTCTAGTTGATGCACTCTCATTTCATCCTACTTGCCGAATAGTCCTTCCAATGTGGTCTAGACTGCATCGGGAGTAGTGGCTCCGTTGACAAGAAAGAGGAGTTCTTTAGAAATTGATAGGAATATTAGCCCAATTTATTCATATAATTTATTGAAATACTTGATCTTCTACGCTATAGAAGTTAGTTTAGTCTCTGTTCCCATTGTTACCCTGTAAAACCCTTTGCTTCGGAGGAGCAGAGTGACCTCTATCTTCCATTCGAAGTAATTGAAAGGATTTAGAACGAGTTTTGTGGGCTAAGAGAGATGATCCATTGCTGCTTACTTCACCTCTTGATGATCTATACCTGCAAATAAAACCGTGTACAATCCACTAGATTTGAACTAGCTCCAATACCATGTAGAATTCCTGCAGAAACTCCGATAGATCTAGAATTCTAGTTAAATTAAACACAAGTAATTTTCTGATATTCAAGAGAAGAGAGAAAGAATTTTCTCCATAAAATCAATGTATTAAATTAATGAACAATAGTAATACATGAGCAACCAAACCTCTAATCCCAAAGGGAGGTGGTTATATAGAAATTGCCGAATCTAGAAAACTAGGAAAAAACTAGTAAAAAACTAGAAAAGGCTAAGAAAAGCTAAAGGGAGGCCTAAAATAGCAACAATGACTCAAGACAACCTATGCCAACTATCAGACACGAGGAAAGCATGAGGAGGGGTGCATTCCCAAGGAAGGAAACTTTAAAACATGCTAAAATGGTCCGGGGGACCAAATCCCTTGATTTAAGGGGGATCTTCATGTGGGGCGCCAATCCTCAAATAACTCAAGTGGATGAGGTGTGGTTAGGTGTGAACATGAACTTAGATGTCTAAATGGTTTAGGAAAGTGGTTGGACCAATATTTCCATAATATTAAGCCTTTAAAGGCAAAAAACAAGGGAAAGTTGGTCCACCGAGCTAGTTTACCAAAAACCAAGTGTGAACATGACTTTTAGTGCTTTTGGCTGAGTCAAGGATACTTAGACTAAAAAACTAAATGTAGATGTTAGGATTATATTCCAACATTTACATTACACAAGTGAACAATTTTTGGATGATATAAATGACAAAACCTCCTTTCTATATATCAGAGTCTAAGGGGTCACAATATAATCAAAGTCGGCATAACAATAATAATATAAGGGCACAACAATAATAATAGTGGGCTTCTATGGGGCATAATAATAACAATATGGGGACAATAGGGGCACAACAATAACAATAAGGGCTACAATGATAATAATAATGGGGAATCACTAGTATTATAGGGACCTAACGTGTCCCTCTCCTTCAAAAAAGTGTTGTCCTCAACGCTTGAGTAGTTCTTGATGCTTTTGTATAAAATTATCACCCTCCCATGTGGAATATTCAGCGGGTAAGTTCTCCCGCTTGATGAGATACCTCAAATTGATCGATTTCATAGTTGTCGAGTTCTTGTTTCTGTGACTGCTTCAGATTCCAATATGATTTTTCGTTCTTTTTCAAGTTTTGGAAATATTGTTTGAACTAGGAGTTTGTCACCTATAACCTTCTTTAAGCATGAAACATGGAAAATTGGGTGCACTCGAGAAGTTGCAGGAAGCTCCAATTTGTATGCCATAGTACCAATATTTTGCAACACCTTCTATGGACCATAATAATTTGGTGATAATTTATTATCCTTCTTAGCTTGCTTGAGGGACATTTGTTTATATGGTTGTAGCTATAGGAATAACTAGTCACCTACATCAAAACTTCTTTTGTTGTGATGTTGATCTACCTGTTGTTTCATTCTATTCTATGCCAAAGTGAGGTTATCCTTTAAGAGTTGGAGAACTTTTTGTTGATGCTCAATGTGGTCTTCCACTGCTTGAACCTTAGAGTTTCTCTTAAATATGATGTGATGGATGGTGGATGATATCCATAAAGTGCCATAAATGGGGTCATTTTAGCTGCAATATGGAAGGAAGTGTTATACCACCATTTAGCTAGAGGCAACCATTTTACCCATTGTGTCTATTTACCAGAAACAAAGCAACGAATATATCCTTCCAAACATTTTTTTACTCTCTACGTTTTCCCATCAAATTGAGGATGATAAGATATGCTATGAGCTAACTAAGTACTAAGACAAGAAAATAATTATGTCAAAAAATTTCCAGTGAAAATGGGATCTCTGTCACTTACAATAATATTTGGGTTTCCATGTAGCTTTTGAATTGTTTCCATAAATGCAATAGAAACTGTATTGGCTTTAAATGGATGTGATAATGCACAAAATTGTTCATACTTGGTAAGTCTGTCAACTACCACCATGATGACACTCTTTCCTTTGGACTTGGGTAAACCTGTGATAAAATCCATTGAAACCTCCTCCCAATGTTGGCTTGGAATGGATAAAGGTTGTGATATACCTGGGTCTTAATTGTTTCAACTTTATTTTGTTGGCAAACCAAACATTCTGCCACAAAATTTTGAATATCCGATTTAAGGCCATGCCAAAAAAATTCCTTCTTAACCCTATGGTAAGTTTTTAAAAATCCCGAGTGCCCTCCTAAGGGAGAGGTGTGAAATTCCATAAGAATATTTTGTTTGAGTTGGGAATTCTTACATAGGTATAAGTGATCTTTATACCATAACAAATCATTTTTCCATTAAATGTATCAGATGTATTGGGATCTTGTTGTAACTATTGAATGAGTGCCCACACTTCTTCGTCATTCTTCCATTCATACCTTGCTTCGTTTATCTAATCTGGTTGGATAATAAAAATGGCACAAAGTAATGCTTCCACATCTTCATCCTTTCTTGAGAGTGCATATGCCACAACATTTTTCTTCCCTTTTCTGTATATGATTTCAAAGTCATAACCCAACATCTTTGTGACCCTTTTTTGATGCTCTTTTGAAGATAATCTTTGTTCTAAAAAGTATCTAAGACTATCATGATCCGTTTTTACCTTGAAGTGTCTTCCCATTAGGTAGGGTCGCCATTTCTTAAGTTCATGTAGTATTTCCAACATTTCCTTCTCATAAATAGCTTTGTGTAACTTTCCTTTGATTGGACTACTTTAGAAAGAAACGGGTCTTTCTTCTTGCATTAAAACAACACCAATTCCATTTCTAGAGGCATCACATTCCATAATAAAGGTTTTTGTGAAGTCCAGTGTAGTTAAGACCGGTGCTTGGCACATTGCCTCTTAAAATGTTCAAAGGCCTTCGTTGCTTCTAGAGTACATGAAAATGCATCTTTCTTCAATAAGGTTGTTAGAGGTGCTGCTATTCTCCCATAATTCTTAACAAACTTGTGATAATACCCTATCAACCCGAGAAATCCTCACAGATGCTTTATGGAAGTGGGGATTTTCCATTCCTTAATGGCTTTAATTTTGCTAGGGTCTACCTTAACACCTGCATGAGATACAATATGACCCATATATTCCACCTCTTGTACTCCAAAGAAACATTTGGAGCTTTTTGCATATAATTGTTTCTCCTCCAATAGTTTGAGCACCCTGTCAACATGTTGAACATGATCCTTCCAAGACTTGTTGTAGAATAGTATATCATCAAAAAATACTAACACAAATTTTTTAAGGAAGGGTTTGAAAATAGAATTCTTCCAACCTTGAAATATAGAAGGTGCATTGGTAAGGCCAAAAGGCATGACCAAAAATTCATAATGACCCTCATGAGTTCTAAATGTTGTTTTCAGAATGTCTTGAATGATATCTTGAATGAAGATACAACTTGGTGAAGTAAATTGATCCATACAATTCATCCAATAATTCATCAATGACAGGAATGAGAAATTTATCTTTAATAGTGAGTTTGTGAGCTCCCTATAATCCATAAATAGGTGCAATGACCCATCCTTCTTGTGCACCAATACTATTGGAGCAGAGAAAGAACTTTGACTAGGTTGAATTATACCAGCCTCTAGCATTTCTACAACCATACGTTCAATTTCACTCTTTTGGGCATAGGGATATCTGTAAGGCCTGATGTTTGGAGGAATAGTTCCTAGAATCAAATGAATAAGCATGATCATGATCACGAATAGGTGGGAGGCCTTTGGGAGTCTCAAATACCTTGGAATGATTGTCCAAGACTTTTTGGAGATCTGGAGAAATAAATGATTTCGATGTGGGAGCCTTTAGCAAACATAATTGTGCAATTACGCCTCATTATTCTTTCTTTAGAATCTTTGTCATTCTGTTAGAGCTGATTATATTTTTCAGTTTCCCTAATACCCCTTAATTCAACTTCCTTTCCTTCCGAAAACAATTTCATGAAAAGTTCTTGAAAATTAAAACCTATTGTACCCAAGGATTGTAGCCATTGGACTACTAGTACAACATTAGCACCACCCATTAGAATGGAAAGCATTGGGCTATTTAATAGATATTATCCCATGGATAGCTTGATATTATGGCACTTTCCAGAGCAATTTATGGTTCCTCCACTTGCAACCATCACTTGACACTTTGGTGCTGGATATAGGAAGCAATTCAATTCCTTCGCTATCTTACAATGAATAAAATTATGGGTACTGCTCGAATCAATCAACACTATTAATTTTTTCTTATTGATATGTCCTTTTATCTTGATAGTTTGAGCAGAGGTAATTCCGGCCAATGCCTTACAATATATGGTCGGATTCATTTTTTATTTATCTAAGGTTTGTTCCTAGTGTATATCCTCTTCTTTTGATGTTTATTGTTCCTTTTCTTCCACCTCTTCAATCTATGTCAATAATTTCTTCTCAACACACTTATTACCTTTAGTGTATTTGTTATCACAACTGTAACAAAGCCCTTTTGCTCTTTTTTCTTCCAATTTTTGTGGTGTCAACCTTGTAGTTTGTTGAAAGCTAGGGGAAACAACACTTCAATCTTAATAGTTGTGAGTGGTAGGCTTCCTTGTTGCCATAATTTTTCTTTCCATTTTTCTTGCCAACCTGCATGCCTTCTCCAATGAATCAAGTTCCCAAAGGCGAACCTCATGTTGGATGTTATTCTTTAAAGTCCCTATGAACACATCAATCCTATGATCCTATGGGATATCTTTTACCATTATATTCAATTTTTGGAAGTCCTCAATGTGCTCCATCATTGAACCCTTTTGTTTGAGATTTATCAATTGGCTGAAAAATGGCGTTGTTTTTTGTATCCTCATAATGCGTATCATTTCTTCCGTAAAAATTTCCCAAGTGACAATTTGTTTACGAGATCAAAGCCATCGATACCATACAAATTGATTTGGTTCCAAATATAAAGTTGCAATGCGTAACTTTTGTGTGTTTTGCACATTATGGAGATAAAAATATTTCTCCATCTGTAGTATCCATGTTACAAGATCCTTTCCATCTAACTTCTTCATATCAATCTTTGGAACATGGTGGGCCTTCAATCCAACGTTAGAATCTATGAAATCATGATTAACATTTATTTTGTTCTCATCATGAGTTTCCTTTCCTACCCTTTCGCCATTAGTAAGCATTTCTTGTAAAAACTTTGTCAAATCTGTCTTCAAATTTTCCATGTTGCCTTTAAGTTTTTCTTCTATATCATTCACCTTAGCTTCCACGTCATTCATCTTAGCTTCTACGCCTTTATTTAAACCACCCATCTTAGCTTCCACGCCTTTCTCTAAACCATCCATCTTAGCTTCCATGTCATCCATCTTAGCTTCCATGCCTTTCTTTAAACCATTCATCTTAGCTTCTGTTACTTTTTGTGAGAGTGAATTTTGTTGCACTTGGTCTTGTAATTTTGATATATCATGTTGTGTTTCTTCCTCTTCTTCATGAGTCATGCTAGAGCTTTCAGATTTCTTACTAGGTGTTTCCATTTTTTTTCTTCAGGGCATCAATTAATGATAATAATGCTTCACTATGCCCTTTGAATTCCTTCAAACTAATTTTTCAAACCAAACTTATGCAAAATTTTAAAAAAACTACACACCTTTTTCACTTTGTAGGAGCTCAATATTGAATCTATTATATCTTTGTAATTTCGGATCTCCAAGGTCTAAAATTGCATACTACAGTAGCCCCATGAGGCCTATTTCCGACCCCGCAAATATGATCAATATTGGAATCTCCAAGCAAGAGTTATGCCAAATCTCCCACGATGACTAGATTATAGACTGGTTCGATAGAGTGAACCTGTACGAATTTCCACGTGTCACTGTTTCAATATTCGAACTTGATGCCGATATACAAAAAACTATAGGCCATCATATTTCTATAAAGTTTTACAAAATTTCAATCTGATGCTCAGAGAGAAAGTTATGCCTATTTTCCCCAGATCACTTGTTTGAGATATAATTTGGGAGCCTGCAAAAACCCTAACTTCCTTGGATCCTATCTCCAAAAATATAGCGAAAAAAGTTTGAACCCGAGGTTCATAGAGATTTTTCCTCAAATGGGTTTTAATTTCAACTTTTGAAATGTCTTATAAAACAATTTATAGACAAAATACCCCGATGACATGTTTGGAGCAACGAAACCCTAGAATCCAAAGACTTTGATACCAAATGTTATGTAACCAGCTCACAAAATAGAAGAAAAGATAGATAAACGACTTCAAAATCATCCTCTTCGAGGGGGAAACCTACTTTACATTACACAAAAGAACAACTCTTGGATGATACAAATGAAAAAACCTCCTTTATATATATAACAGTCCAAGGGGTCACAATATAATCAAAGCCGACATAAAAATAATAATGTAAGGGCACAAGAATAACAATAGTGGGCTTATAAGGGACACAATAATAGCAATATGAGGACAATAAGGGGACAACAATAACAATAAGGACTATAGTAACAATAGTAATGGGGGAATCACTAGTATTATAGGGACCTAACATATTGCAATGATTGATGATCAATGTGAATGATGGTTTCCTTCACCATCGTAGTGCTTCCATTTTTTCACACTTTGCACCAACGCATACAATTCCTTGTCATATGTAGGATAGTTAATCACTGCACCATTAAAAGTTTCCAAATTAAAACATATAGGCTTACCATGTTGCATGAGGACTGCACTCATAGTGTAGTCACTAGCATCAATTTGAATCTCAAATGACTGTCTCAAGTCTGGAAGTGCAAGTATTGTATTTGTTTTGATATTTTCCTTCAATGCATCAAAGGCTTTTTGTTGTTTGCCTCCCCACTGAAAAACCTTTTTCACGCTTGTCAATGCATGCAAAGGAGCTGCTATAACAGAAAAATTAGCAATGAATTTCCTCCAATATTGGGTTGCTCCAAAAAATATTCTTACCTTGGAGGGATCTATTTTCAACTCACATCATCCAACAATATGACCCAAGCAAACTAAAGAAGTTTTTCCAAACTTGCACTTTGACATCTGAAGATACAACTCTTCTTTTTTCAAGACATCAAGTATTTTTATTACATGCATTACATGTTCATCACGATATTTACTGAAACAGAAGATGTCATCCAAGTAGACTATGAAAAACTCATCAAGAAATGGCCTCAATACATCATTCAACACACACATGAATGTAGCAGGAGCATTACATAAACGAAATGGCATAACTAGCCATTCAAACAAACCCTATTTTGTTTGAGTGATATCTTCCAAATGTCTCCTTCAGATATTCTAATTTGATGGTAGCCACTTCTTAAGTCCAACTTAGTAAAATACTTTGCATCTTTCAATTGATCAAGTAAATCATCTATTCTGTGCAATGGGTAACGATTCTTTACCATAATTTTGTTCAATGCATGAAAGTCCACAAACATGCACCATGTTCCATCCTTCTTTGGCACCAATATAATAGGTAAACCACACGATGAGGAAGATGGTCTGATGATCCCTTTGTTCAACAACTCTTGAATTTTCCTCTTAATTTATGCACTTTCCATCACTGACATCCTGTACATGCAAATGTTAGGAAGAGGACAATCTTGTTGCAACTGTATCTCATGTTGGATTCCTCTCTTGGGAAGTAATTCCTTTGGTTCCTTAAACATCTCGTCATATTGGTTAACTACGTCAACCAATTCAGATTTCAAATTCGAATCACAACCTTTAAAAGCTTCATTATCAACATCATTTTTGGGTTTGATCATTAGAAGCACAAAATTCTTGCTTGAATTCACTAGTCTTTTCATCTACCTTGCATTAACAAGTGAAATATTTATTTTCTTGCTATGAGCTCTCACAATTTATTCTACTCTATCTTTGAATCATTGATATTTGTTTTCATGTCTATGGAAGATAACTTTTTTGTCATAAAGGTACGGGATTCCCAAAAATATGCCACATATATCTAATGACACAACGTCAATCTTCACTTCATCTATGAAATTTGCAGTAATAGTGAATCTCATTTTACACTTTCTAGTAACCTGCAATTGCACATTGTCACACACCCATCCAAGTGGATACAATTTATGATGTAGAACGATTTCCAAATTAAACTTTTGACAATGTTTTCAGAGATAATATTGGCTTCAGAGCCGCTATCGAACAATGTATCAATCTTGTTGTGTTTTGATATCACCCTTATGTGAAAACGTTCTATTCTCCTCTTTTCATTTGGAGTTTCATTTTGTGAGTTTGAAGAACTAATGCTAGCAATGGATTCTTTTCCTTTTAATCCCATCACCCGAATCAGATCCCAAATTTTGTTGAGTGGTTGCAGTTGTCTTTTTTTTTCCCTTGTTGTTGTTTTTCTTTGGTCCCATTTCAGGATGAAGCTTTCAACAATGAGCTTCATCGTGACCCTCTCTAGAACAATGTTTGCATGTAATTTTCTCTCCTTCTTTTTTGGTAAACACGTTTTTCTTTGCCTTCCCTTTGAAAGCCTTTTCCTTTCCTTTACTCTTAAATGGCTTTTACTACCTTCTTTTGGGGTGTTTTTCCCTCTTGCATCAAGATGAGTGGCTTGTACACACACATCATCTAGATTATTGGGATTAAACATTAAGATAATATAGCTAAGGTAACTATGTAAACCCCTTATGTACTTCAACAATGTGTACTGTGATTTCAAATCTACACCTAACATCAAAGACCTTTTTTTTCTAAATTCTTGGGTATAATCTTGCACATTTTGACCTTTAAGTTGTCTAAAGTTATGCCAATTCATGATGGATTTCTGCATATAAGCTAGAGGTTATAATTTTATTTTTATTGCAACAATGAAATCATTTCAAGAAATTGAGATCTTAGCTTGTTTTTTAATCTCCTCTTAGGCCTTTGATTCCCACCATACCAGTGTTGCACCCTCCATTCTCAAGGAATCTGACTGAGTTTTTATGTCATCCTCTTGAAGGTTTTGAATCCTGCAATAGACCTTCAACTGATGAATCCAATTATCAAGATTCTTTGCATTCACTTCACCATTATACATGGGAAGCTCAAATTAAATTCAAGTTTAAAAAAAGGTGATTTACCAGTTCCTTTTGAAGTATGATGATGAGTATGAGTAAGGGTTGTGTTAGTGGAAGAGGGTGAAGATGCTTGTGAAGAAGAAGATGAAGAAGATGGTGGAGAGGGTGGAGGTTTGTCTCAATTTCCATTACCTCCTCCTGAAGATTCTTCTCCTTTGGTAGGTTTGGAACTTTCCCCTTGCAACCTGGTATTCCTCTCTTCCTAGAGGACCTTCACCATCTCTGTCATATCAAAGAAATCCTTTTTGAAGGTCTTCTCATATTCTGTCATGTTTTTAGGTTCTCCTTCATGAAACATGATCTCTGGAGTCTCAAATGCAACTTGAGGCTGAACTGGTGTTGGAGATTATGGCAACCTTACTCTCCTTCCCCTTGACCCAACTTCAGGGCTTCCAACAAGCTTTCCTTCACCTCTTTTGAGTTTTAACCTTGTAAGCATGACATAAACTTGCAAAAAATTAAATCATTTTTTCACAAAGCAATCCTAGAGCTCTGATACCAATTGATCTGATTTAGAATATTAGATTGTTTTTCTAAGATCCTCCTTGGATTAGAAACAAAATGCTTTCATTGTTCTTAAGGATTCATGAATTTTCGCAAGTGAAAAATGAGTTTTTATGTTAATTTTATGAGAAATTAAACATAAATAAGAGATTGAACAACAACATAAACATGTATAGAACATCATCAAAAACACATTACAACAGGAACATGATAAAGGGGTTCACCCCTCCTGGGCTATGTCTCCTTGGTCCAGCTTCCAATGGCTTGGGCCTCTCTATTATGCTCAAAAGTGTAAAACAATGTGTTTACAATGCTCAAATGCTTCTTAAACCTGATCCAATGCATCCAAAATGTCCAAAAATGGCCACCTAGCCTTTTTTTCATCCAATTTTGTGGAAAAATGAAGAATTTATGACTTCTCCTAGTTTTCCCACTATTCGTTCCACAAATTACTCCAAATCCAGCATGATCCTACAAATTAGCTCCAAAAAGCGCTAACTGAGCAAAAATTTCACCCCGCGGCGGTCCATAATTTGTTGGCACCGATTGCCCCATTGCAAATCCTAATCGGCGAGAACCGACAGGCTTATGGTTTATGAACGTGGCAGGGCGATGTACGAATGCAATATGGTGGACCCAACAAAACTATTAACCATAACTCATCAACTTATCGCATCTGGGATCCTTTCAAAATTTGCAATCGGTGGAGTACCGACAGTCTTAGATATGCGGGGCTCTAATTTTTGCAGTGTGCAATTGTGATCTGCAATTGTGATTATTGCATCGTAATCCTTCCCTGCTGGGGGGGTGATCGTCGCATCACAACTGTCGGGGTTGATTATTTAATTCCTTTCTTGCTGCCCTATTGCAATTTGTGACTGTGATTATCGCATCGCACCTTGGCTTGTTCTAGGGCCAACTTTTAACGCCAACCCACCTGCGACATGCGATTTGTGAAATGCGAGAGCCAATGGCAGCCTGACACTTTGATTTGAAATGGAGCAGATTAGTAATGTTGTGCTAATTCCCCATTCAGAATAAAACCCAATGTGCTTATCATTTTCTTATCAAGCTAAGGATTCACCATTTTTGCTTAATTAATTGATTCCCATGAGAGTTTATTATGCAAATGTTATAAACAATTTAACATAAATCATATGTTGAACAACAACAAAATAACAACAAAGAACATCAAAATACAACACACAACATAGAGATTTGATGAGGGGTTCACCCTCTTGGGCTACGTCTCCTTGGTCCAGCTTCCAATGCTTGGGCCTCTCTATTATTCTCAAATCCACCCGTGACTTGCGATTGTGATATGCAGGGGCCAATGGTAGCTTGCCACTTGGCACCTCCTCATTCGCTAAAGGGATTTATCACATCATCCAATTCTGCCATGTAAGAAAGTCAAACTTGAACTTTGATTTGCTTTGACTTTTGCATACGAGCTCAGAATTGAGTGTCGTTCACACCGTTGGATTTGGAATGATGAGATATTCTATCTAAAGCTAAGTTTAACAAAATCCTGAAACTTTGATTTTTGAACATAATTTTGAGTACCTGATCACTACTCCCCACTGGAAGCCTTTTGGACCCCAAAAGGATCATTTCAATTGTTCAGTAGGTGAGGGTATAGTTCCCTCACCTTCCCCTCTTCAATCCATTTGGCCCTTGATGGATTTGTACCTTTGAGACCCACTCGAAGATAATCAACATTTCCCCTCTTTGATGACCTCGTTCCTCTACCAACTATGGTGTCTTGCTGAAGCTCATCAAGAAATTCTGTAGAAAAATATTCAATAGATGGAATCTGTACATTTTTGCCTTGATCTCCAATCAAAGGAGACTCATACAATCTCAAATTTTCAACATTAACAATGGAATAAATTTGCATATATGAAGGCAAATCAAGCTTGAAAGCATTATTACCAATCTTTTCTAGAATTTTAAATGGACCATAACGGATTGGTTTCAGCTTTTTACCTTCACCTTGAAGCCTTTTCTTTCCAATGTAAAGCCAAACTTCATCACCTACTTGAAACTAATGATCCACACGATGCTTATCATGCCTTGCCTTATACTTGCCTTGACTCTTTTCTAGTTGTTCTTGAATTGTTTGTTGAATCAACTAAATTTTTTCAATGAATTTATTTTCTCTGTCTATGTCGTTATGTCCATCTACAACTACATCTTTCTCAAAGACGAAATCAAAAGGAGATTTAGGCAAATAACCAATACATGACTCAAAAGGAAAAGATAGAGTAGAAGAGTGTTTTGCTCGATTGTAAGCATGTTGAATATAATGCAAGTATTCATCCCACAACTTAGGATGTTTGTTGCAATATCCTCTTATCAAATGAATAATTGTCTTGTTAACCACTTCAATTTGACCATCTATTTGTAGATGGAAGGTTGTAGTTTTCTTCAACTTGGTGTCCATCAAGTTCCATAAATTTGACAAAAAATTCTCAACAAATCGGGAATCACGATCAATTACAATAGAAGTAGGTAATCCAAAATGAACCCATACATTTTGAAAGAAAAGTTGAATTGTTTGTTCAATTGTAATTTTTTTTTACAAGGCATTAATATTCACATCTTGTTGAACCTATCCACAACTACGTACAAATAATCATGACATTTTATTGATAAAGGAAGACCTCCTACAAAATACAACACTATCCCATGGACGCGAAGGTACTAGAAGTGGTGTGTACAATTCTACTTTCCTATTAATAGGCTTACTAACTACACAAATGAACAACCTCTGATAAAACGTGACACACTTTCAAGCATACAAGGCTAGTAAAAATACCTCTAAAGATTTCCCACTGTTTTACTTACACCGAAATGTCCAACAATAAGAGAAGTGTGCACTTCCCTTGTGACATTTACTCTCTCTCCTCGTGGAACACAAAGTTTTCCCAAATGATACAACATATTATCATGTACATGGTAGTCTAATTCCTCAACTTGGTGGCCTTGACTCAAGTTTGAATATACCTCTTGAAAGTCAGCATCATATGTGTATTGTTCAATATAAATTTCAAGAAAAACAAAATGATTCTTGAGTAAAATGGCTACATTAACAACCGGTCTAGAAAGCATATCAACAACTATGTTATAAATACCTTTCTTGTACCTGATTACCAAGTGGAATTGCTTTAAGAATCCCATCCAACGAAAGTGCCTTGATTGTTGCAATTTTGTTTGAGATTGTAGATATTGCAAAGGTTGATGATCGATGTGAATAATGGTTTCTTTTCCCATTAAATAATGCTTCCATTTCTTCACACTTTGCACCATTGCGTAAATCTATTTATCATATGTAGGATAGTTAATAACAACACCATTAAAAATCTCATAATGAAATGAAATGGACTTACCATGATGTAAAATAACTGCACCCATGGCATAGTCACTTGCATCTGTTTGTATTTCAAATGGTTGTTTCAAATCCGGTAATGCTACAACTAGGGTTGAACTAATATTTTGTTCTAAAGCATCGAATGTTTTTTGTTGTTTGCCTCCCCAATGGAAGATAACCTTCATGCTGGTCAAAGCATGTAGTGGAGCTTCTATGGAAGAGAAATTGGCAATGAACTTCCTCTAGTAATGCATTGCTCCCAGAAAATGCCTTACTTATGTCACTAATTTGGGTATTGGCCAATTCACAATGACTGGAACTTTAGAGGGGTCAATCTTCAACTCACCTCCTCCAACTATGTGGCCCAAATACACTAAGGAAGTTTTCCCGTATTCACATTTAGACATATTTAGAAATAACTATTCTTTTCTCAAGACATCCAACACTTCCCTCACATGCTTAACATGCTCTTCTCATGATTTGTTGAATATCAAAATATCATATAAATAGACAATTACAAACTCATCAAGAAAGGATCTTAAAACATCATTCATAACTATCATGAATGTAGCTGGAGCGTTGCAAAGACCGAAAGGCATAACCAGCCACTGAAACAATCCCTATTTGGTTTTAAAAGCAATCTTCCAAATATCCTCCTTAGTTATTCTAACTTGATGATATCCACTTCTCAAGTCTAATTTAGTGAAATATTTTTCATTCTTCAACTCATCTAGAAAATCATCTATTTTGGGCAGTGGGTATCAATTCTCTATGGTAATTTTATTCAAAGCTCGATAATCTACACACATGCGTCAGGTTCCATCTTTCTTGGGTACCAAAACAATTGGTGAACCACATCGCGAAGTAGAGGGACTAATTTACACCTTTAGCTAACAATTCCTAGACTTGTTTCTTAATTTCTAAACTTTCCAGAATTGACATTCGATACATACCGATATCTGGGAGTGGACAGTTTTACTGTAGCTGACTTTTGTGTTGAATTCCCCTTTTTGGTGGAAATCCCCTTGGTTCTTGAAACATCTCTCCATATTTATTAACCACATCAACCAATTCGACTTTCAGCTTCACGTCATAGCCTTCAAAGGATTCACACTCTGTTTCATTCTTCTACTTGATCATAAGGAGCACGATATTCTTGCTGGAATTGACCAGTCGCTTCATTTTCCCTGCACTTGCTAAAGACAGATTAAGCTTTCTACGATGGGCTCTCACAATATACGCCACTCCATCTTTGAAAAAATGATATTTTCTCTCAAATCTATGGAAAACGACTTTCCAGTCATACATATATGGGCTTCTCAACACAATTCTAGAAATATTCAATGACACTACATCTAATTCAACTTCATCAATGAAATTGGCAGTAATAGCAAACCTAAAAACACATTTCCTTGTGACCTAAATATTTTCATCCTTGGTTATCCAACCCAACGGATATGGTTTATGATGAGGCACGATTTCCAGATTCAACTTCTTGACCAAGTTTGTAGAAATTAAATTTGCCTGGGATCCACTGTCAAATATCGTATCAATCTTGGTGTGTTTGGAAATAACTTTGACATGGAACAACTCAATTTTGTTTTCTTCATTTGAAGCATTGTTGGAGTTATTTGCTGCACTAGTACTTGACACAACTTCCTCTTTGCTTGTTTTCTCCATGACTTTTCCTTTAGTGATTGTGGCTACAATCTTTGTTTCATCACCTGAGTCGGAACCCAAGTCATGTTGTACAACAACATTTGTCTTCTATTTCCTTTTATTGTTAAATTTCTTCAGTCTTAATTAAAGATGAAGCTGCCAACAATGTGCTTCATCATGTCCCTCTTTGGAAGAATTCTTTCACACGGGTTTCTCCCCTTCTTTCTTAACAGAAGCATTTTTCTTCTGCTTTCCTTTAGATTTCTTTTCTTTTTCACCACTTTGGAATGGATTCTTCTTACCTTCTTCATGTACATTTTACCCCTTGCTTTGAGGTGTGTAGCTTGAACACAGACCTCATTAAGATTTGTGGGGATTAAACATAAGAATGGTGTGTTGAAGATAGCTATGCAAACCTCCTATGTATTTCAGCAAAGTATCTTGTGACTATAAGTCTACTCCTAGCATAAGAGATCTTCTCCTAAACTCTCGAGTATACTCTTGCACATTTTGACCTTTTAACTGTCTGAAATTTTTCCAATTCATGATAGATTTTTGCATATGATCTAAAGGGTAGAATTGTCTTTTTATAGCAACAATGAAATCAGACCAAGTAATAGAGATCTTGCCATGTTTTTTTATCTCATCTTGAGTCCTTGCTTCCCACCAAATGGGTGTTGCACCCTCCATTCTCAATGAAGCCAACTGAATTTTGATATCATCCTCTTGAAGGTTATGAATTCTACAATACACCTCCAATTGACGAATCCAATTATCAAGCTTCTCTGTATTCACTTCACCATTATACATGGGCAACTCGAATTTAAAATCTAGTTTAAGTAGAGGTGATTTTCCATCTCCTTTTGAAGAATGATGATGAGTATGAGTAAGGCTTGTGGTAGTGGAAGAGTGTGAAGATGCTTGTGAAGAGGAAGATGAAGAAGATGGTGGAGAGGGTGGAGGTTTGTATCCATTCCCATTACCTCCTTTTCCATTACCTCCTCCTGAAGAGTCTTCTCCTTTGGGAGGTTAGGAACTTTCTCCTTGCAACCTGTTATTCCTCTCTTCATAGAGGACCTTCACCATCTCTGTCATATCAAAGAAAGCCTTTTTGAAGGTCTTCTCATATTATGTCATGTTGGTAGGTTCTCCTTTATGAGACATGATCTCTGGAGTCTCAACTACAACTTGAGGTTGAACTGGTGTTGGAGATTGTGGCAACCTTTCTCTTCTTCCCCTTGACCCAACTTCAAGACTTCCAACCAACTTTCCTTCACCTCTTTTGAGTTTTAACCTTGTTAGCATGAAACAAAACTAGCAAACAATATTCCTTCTTTGCACAAGAAAATATAGTAAGAAAAAATCATTGCTCTGATACCAACTTGATCTGAAATGAAAAAATTAGTAATGTTGTGCTAATTCCCCTTTCAAAATAAAACCTAGGATGCTTATCATTTTCTTATCAAGTGCTTAAGGATTCACCATTTTTTCTTAATTCACCGATTCCCATGAGAGTTTCTTATGTAAATGTTATAAACAATTTAACATAAAACATGTGCTGAACAATAGCTAAATAACAACAAAGAACATCAAAATACAACACACAACACAAAGATTTGATGAGGAGTTCACCCCTCCTAGGCTACATCTCCTTGGTCCAACTTCCAATGCTTGGGCCTCTCTATTATGCTCAAATCCATCTACAACTTGTGATTTCGATATGCGGGGCCCAATGGAGGTCTGCCACTTCGTGCCTCCTCATTCGTTGAAGGGCTTTGCCACATCATCCAATCCTGCCATGTAAGCAAGTCAAACTTGAACTTTGACTTCCTCTAACTTTTGCATATGAGCTCGGATTTGAGTGTTGTTCACACCGTTGGATTCAGAATGATGAGCCCTTCAATATGAAGCTAAGTTTTAAAAAATTATGACACTTTTGTTTTTGAGCACTGAAGAGCCTTGCCACATCATCTTTTCCTGCCATCTGTCCAAGTCAAACCTGAACTTTGAATTGCTCTAACTTATTCAAACGAGCTCAGATTTGAGTTTCGTTCAAACCATTGGAATTAGGATGATGATCTCTTCAATTTGAAGCTAAGTTTATAGAGATTTTGACACTTTGAGTTTTGAGCCTAATTTTGAGCACCTGATCAATATTGGGATCATAGTAAATGTATTGTCTTAAATTGTGTTGATCTCTGATGGATGGAATGATGTAATTTTCTATTTCTTTTTATCATTCAAAGGTATTCAATTATATTGTAATGAAAATAGATAGTACAAAATGTGTCTCTACGGCTCCCTTGGCCTCATTGCAACCAAACTTGTTGGCAAGGGGAACTAGAGTATTCAAAAGATATTTCCATTTCACCCTTATTGCTGCCAAGTTGATGAGTCTTACAAGCCAAAAAGGAGGCAAAATTAACATAAAAACTAAAAGCAACATATTGTGGAGGTGGTTGAGGAAGAATCACCAGAGGTGTAGTAAGAAATCTAGCTCTTTCATGCATGTGAAAATCAGTATATTCAACATGAGCTTCTAGGTCACGAACGAAATCATTGGTATGACATTGGCTCTGACAAATTTTGTCCAATTGTTCTAAAATTTCATTCTAGTTAAACTGGATGTCGTTCATGTAGGCTACTAGTTCATTTTTGTCTTCATACCTATTCTCTTTAAGGATGTCCAAGTTGGCCTAGATTCCTTAGATCTAATCTATAATTGACTCTAGAGAAGTTGGGGTGTCCATATTTCCTTGGGAGCGACCATGGGCATGAGCCACTTCCCCTTCTCATTTTACACTTGCCGAATTACCTGTAGAATAACTATGATTTTTGGCCTAGTGCCTTGCAAGTTTGTGATGCCCTCCACTGCGACAAGGCCACCCTATCTAACATGGCATTACCACATGTATAGTATAATTCTCGAACATGAACTTAGAGGGGACCCTAACTATCTCACTAGAGCAAGAAATCAAGGGCCAAACTAAGAATTGAGGAGCCCAACTTGCCTCTTAGCACCATACCCAACAATAAGACAAAACCCACACAGAGTACTCGAAGCCAACCCACAGACAATTGCACCACCTGTAAAAGAGGAAATAGACTCCCAGATCCACGTCCACTCCACCTGCTTGGTTAGGAGACCCAACAATGAAAATCCTAATCTTGAATAGAAATCTAACGATATAATCTTGGGCTAGAGGCCAGAACTAAGTAGGGTAGAGGGTAAGGAAGCCAGACAATAATGGAGAGGAGAAGGTGAATGGATAATAAACAATTCCCAACATGAACGGAAATCACTGACCAAGAGTCGTTCACCAAATACCCTCCATCTTAGACACAAAAGATCTCCATCATCCATAATTCCATTGCCACCATCCTGAACCTAATTCTACTTAGAAAAACAAAAATAAAACTTTTCCTAGACTTCAAATGCCACCCAAGAAAGAAAAGCATTAGAGACCCAGATACAGAGTAAAAGGATTACTTGCACTGAACATGGGTCAAGGCTATTTGGGATACCATGCCATAAACTGAAGCCGATGCACCCAAATTCTGGCCAAACACACTGCAAATAACAAGACCTCCACCCAATTTTGCTCCAAGGTCCCAAATTACAATACGAGAGTAGAAACTGAAACAAGCAGCTACAAGATGGGTTGCCTCTGCATTTCACCAACTAAACCAACACTAGGGTGAGCACACATGGCCTCCAATAACCTTCTTTACAACCCTACACCCAACACTCATCTCTCATGTTTCAACAGGCTTTCCATTTCCCCTATCCATCATTAAATCTCCCTTACCCATCATTAAATCTCCCTTACCCACTTCTAGGGAGTTCAAACGGTCAAGGTACTGTCACATTAATCTCGATTTAACATAGATCATGTTTGACACATGCTTTGATGGGAAATCCCTGAGGTCCGGCTACCATCTGTTTTCCCACCCCCATCGGGGGGATGTAATTTGCTATTTTGAAGTAATACAAATCAATTTTAAAAAGTTAATCCAAGTTAAAATAAAATTTCAATGATTTTGTTTAATTATACACACACACACACACACACACACACACACACACACACACACACACACACACACACACACAACACACAACACACACACCATAATATATATATATTCAGGATTATTAAAAAAATGAATTATTTAATTAAAAAAATAATAACATAGTTATACAACTCTTTTATAATAGTTTTACTTCGAATATATAGAGAATTCAAATCAGATCAATTTGAAGTGAGAAGGAACTATTAGAAAATCTATAATTGTCCATCCCATGGAGTTGGGGATAATTAGTATGGAAGCTTTGTATTTACATTTTATTTTTCTTTCTTCTTCTTTTTTCTTTTATGGTTACAAATTTATAGACATAGGTGTGTTATTTTTAAAGTTATTTCTTCCATGAAATGTGGTGATGATCTTATCATTATATAATTTGTGATTTATTTGGGTATTTTCTTGGCGGAAAAATTAGAAGATTTGGCTTGTAAAGCCCATTTTAGTGGTAGGTCTTAGTTTGAAGATTTGGGGTCCAAAGCCATCTTTAGCCACCAAATGGAACCTTTTGTTGTCAAAATTTTGCAAGCATTGCCTCTCGTGCCTTAACATTATTATGCACATTGTGACCTTTCAAATGGTGCAAAAATCACCTCAATAATAGTTCCTAAGTTATGCCTCTTGCAAGTTGACTTACCTTGTTTACTACCATGGTATCGAATTGGTGCAACATCATCCCCATTACTCATGTGTAGGGCTAGGCATGTCTGGAATTTCAAGATTATTGTAAAAGGTCCAAAACCTAACACTAATCAACTGTTGAATCATGCAAAAAACCTAACCCTAGACACTTATCGAACTACATTAAATAGTGAGCCATTAAAAGGAAAGGGGTTCCATTCTTTTAACATTGTATTTGTTTCATAGTTATGTAGAGTATATAGGAGTGAGATTTGAGAGTGTAATAAAGGAGGAAGAAGATTTTGTAGTGTAATAAGTGAGAGTAAGGCATAGGTCTCACCTTCTAGTTGGGTTTTATCATATATTGTGTTTCCATGTATCCATCTTGTGTTTATTTGTGTGGATGGTATGCCCATTTGCTTATTCTTGCTTTTCAATTATTTTTATAAATTTGAATAATAAGTTAGTGATAATAAATTTAAGATCCAAAGAAATAAAACTACATTGTAAAATAGTTTAGAATATTACAAGATCTATGGTGACAAAATATTCCAATGGAATATCCACAACGATATACCAATCATGCGAGTTTGTGTTCTTTTGGTATATATAAATCATTGGACTTTGTGCATTTTTGAACTTAATCAACTTGAAGTTTCTCATTTTAAGAATAAAATAGCAAGAAATGGAAACTTTTTTGGTGCTACAATTTCATTTTTATTCAGGATGTGGTTTTAGTATGCTTTGAGCACAAAATAATTAGGATTAAAGTTTTACATACAAGACAATGTTATATGTGCACATATCTTTGTGGGTGAGGTGCATTTGTTGGATTCTAGGTCATGGAGCTACTTCTAGCACAAAACATGAAACAATTTTTCTTGGATACTTCATTATTGAGTGATAATGCTTAGGTTGAGAAAAAAATTGGGAATGACATGCTTTAGAGAAAGAAATATTGACAATGTGCCCATATCCTTCGAGGCATCCAAATTCATATGATGTAAAAGGCACTCATAGAATGTTAAATCTACTTATTGTCTTAGGCATATTGACTTATTTGTAGTTATTGGGGTTGTACCATGTACTATGAGCACTTTTATGATATATATCAACAAGACACCTCTAATAAAGGGGCCCATGGTATTGATTCTAGGATTGTTTCCCAGATGTTATCATATTTAGGGTAGTAGAGTTTACTAGATGAAGTAGACCTCATCAGGTTTGGACATACGAGAAGAGTTCGATGGGCCACTCTTAATAATGGAATTACTCATGCGATGAAAGATTCAATGCTATGAAATCCCATAATGAGTATGTATGTTAAGAGATAAATTGTGAGCTTATGTTCAATAATCATAAACCTATTTATTAGTATAATAGTTGCATAATAATGAATTTCAACTATCTTGATTTCCATCACAATCCCATACTAAACATTCTTTATAATTGGTTTTGTAATAAAAAATATTTAGAAATAAATATAGGTTTCATTTGTGGTTTTAATTATTTATTCTAAATTATATAAATGGAAGAAAATGTTATATAATAGAGGCATTCTCCAACCCAATATGGAAGATATTTTGTCCTATCATATCCTATTATGTTATGCAAACATTTTGGCCTAGTTAAATAACACAAAAATAAATAAAATAAAAACTAATGATAATTATTTTTGTTACCAGTGTTCAACTTCCATTTATCTAAGGGACCACTGACAATATTGCTCATATTTTAAGGAAGCACAAGATCTCTTCTACCTTTAGACCCTTGAACACCATTCATAACTCTCTCAGATTCATTAAAGACCCATTGGACTTGAAAAACATGCAAGGTGTTTATTTAATCCCCTGTTCATGTGGGACCCCTACATTGGAGAAGCAAGTCGCTCTATAAATCAAAGGATTCAAGAGTATGTCGCTAATATCAAGCACTATAGGATGCGCTCCTCAGCTTTGACTGAACATGTAGGGAATACAAAACACCACATTTGTTTGCAAGAGTCCCATGTCATCGCAAGAATTAACCATTTCCATCACCAAAAGTTTAGGGAGGCCATTGAAATCGAAAAAAGGTCTGATATGCTAAATATGGATGATGGGTGGAAAATTAGCAATTGTTGGATCCTATCTCTTTTTCCCTAGTTTTTTTCGTTACCTTTCTCCTTCATTTCTTTGTTATGTCTCCCCTATTATTTATTTATTTATTATATTTTATTTTCGACTTGTATTTATTTGGTTATATATATATATATATATATATATATATATACGCATAATGAAATGGCATAAATTCTATAAATAAAAAACTACAGTGGGATAGGGCCTCAAGGATTTACATATATCTTAATACCCCTAGCTACTAAAGGTATGTGAAGTTACCTTTTATAAAATTCCTTTGGAAAAAGGTAATAAGGAGGGAGTACATTGGCTCTTACAACATGAAGGATTGAGTAACATCACCCAATAAGAAATATATAGGAGGTTTGATCAATTGGAGCGAAATGGTGGGATTTTATGGTGTGATGCATGGTGGATGCATATGATTACATATATTTTGTTATCAAGGGAATATTTTCTTTGGGCTACATCATTCCTACTATCCACTCTAGTTTGTTAACATACTAGAGAAAATATACTATATGCAAAAAGATAGCATGCGTACCTTTTGAAGAAGATGTTATTTCCTCATTTCATTTGATGTATTCCAAACGTGAGGGAATAACCCATTCACCTCCATTATGCTACAAGGAATAAAGTTTCCTCAATGCAAAAGTGATTTTACTTATCCATAAATTAAAGTACTCTTGACCATAAGCATACTCCAATTATTCCAAGTGGTAGTAATTTGGATTCTCTAGGCTACCAGAATTAACCAAGGCATTTTACTTCTATGATGTTAGCAGAATTGCATGTGAACATGTGCATACTTTAAAGAAGAGGAAACATAACGCTAACCATCGAATCAAAGAACACGCACAACTTGATAAGGGATATTGTCTAGTGTGAACTACATTTTCGGGCCCGATGTCAAGAGTGGGAGGCCACTTCATTAAATGTTGCAGGATGATGATGAATACATGATGTATTCTTTTCCAATACAAGGAAGAACTCCCTTAACTAGAGTGGCATGTCTCTCCATGATACGTTCTTCTATAAGAACTCTCACTCATATAAGCTCTCCTTCAAAATGACAAAATATCAAACTCTCACATGAAGTGGCATACAAGGATCCTCGGACAAAATGGAAAACAAAGATCTCAACATCAAATAATCATGCCATAAAAAATCAAAAGAAGACATGGCATAAGTGCATATTATACCTCCACTATGGGGGATGGCCTAAAAATTCACACCTCTGCTAAAGAAACAGACTGCACGGTTGAATTCCTGGCCAAAAACTGCGAAATGTGATTGTAAACTTGACCCTTTTCTGACATGGTCAAATTTGGGCTCCCTCGGAATCTCAAAGATTCCCTCAAGATTCTCTTTTGTAGACTGACTAAAATTCCGCTGCTCAAATGAAGAAACAGATCACACCATTGTGCTCCTTGCAAAAAATTGAGAAAATGAGTATATAGTCGACATAATTTTGACACTAAAATTATGCCCCTAGGGAATATTAAAGATTCCTCATAGAGAATATTCTTTGAAATATTCCCTAACATATGCTCTAACAATATTCCTAGAATCTTTTGGAAATTCATGTCTTCATTGGCTTGCCTGCACCCTCATCTCTAATGTATTCTCCCTAGTTCCCTTTAAACCATTTGAATGACATTCTATAACAAAGTGTGGGGGTGAATAAGATAAAGTGTGTGATTAGCACAATGGTTGAGATAGTCATATTAAGTTACTTTTTTTAGGGTGGTTTTGGGTTCAAAATCCACAGACTCCGAATTTTGCTTCAATATGGTTTTAAATCCCAATTTGGGTTTTAATATAATTTTCAGACCATAAAATATATGGTAAATGTATGTCCATATTGTAATGACTCCCCAAACCACGAGAATAAGACAAAAATGGAGGTTGCACCATCCCAAGGCTACTTGTGCCTAATTTGAGGTGCCATGTGGAACCATGTGATTGGGCCATGTGGCATTCTCTCATTGGTCCACATCATATGCCATTTCTGTCACCTACTTGCCATGTGTCGACTTGTGGTGCTGCCACATCACCTGCTTGTGGGTCCACCTAACTTGTTGATTGGGCTACCACATTAGCTATGTGGGTCCCACTAGGCTTTCTGACTTCACTGCCACATGTCATATGTATGACCTGCCATGTGGTCGAAATTTGACTTTGAATTTGACTTTTTTGTTGTTTGGTACCAACTTCAAACTACAATAACTTTCTCATACGGATTCAGATTGAGGTTCCATTTGCATCATTGGAAATATATCACTAAGCTCTACAACTTGGTGTTGGTTTCATAAAAATTTTAACACTTTGATTTTTGAGGTTTCTTGGAGCCACTTGGATCATTCATCCCCACTAAGGAGCTTTTGGTCCTCCAAAAGCATAAACACAATCTACATTTTGTTGTACTCTCTCATCTGCACAATAAGTGCCCTAACAAGCCACACTTACTTATCTTTCCCCTTCATCCTTTGGATCCATAAGTGATGAACCGACACTTGTACTCTATGTAAACTTATAGTACATCTTGCAAAATACATGTTCAATTATAAGTCCAATCACAAACCAAACAACCCCATACTTTCCAAGAGTTTATAGCACACTCTTTGATCAAGTTTACATCAGAATCACAATAGAGACCAATACCCCAACTATAAAAAAAAAAAAGGACAAAAAAGAGTGATGGAATGCACTTCATCACTTTTACAAATATCTCCCAAAATGTGATTTACAAAATGTGGCCACGATCAACTACTTATAAATTCCCATTTCTTACCTAATCAGGTTAATGGGTTTGCTTCCTGTAGTTTCTTTTCTTATTGATTAGCTTCATTGATTGGTCCTTCTTCCTTCATAGGTTCCTTCTAGTCCTCCTTCGGTCACTGCTATGGATGGAGCTCCTAACATGTAGCTCTTTGATGCCCATGCTTGTTACAATGGCTGCAAAAATTCTGCTTTCTCTAGACCTATTTGAACTTCTTCCTACCCTGATGTGGGGAAGGGTTTACATGTATTTTATTTTTCCTTGCTTCCATTGTCTTCCGGCACTTGGCAATCACATGGTTATATAAGCCAGAAAAACTACATGGTTTTTTTTGCCACACGTTTTGTTTACTATTACCAATTCGCTTGTAATCAAAATGAACTTTAGAATACTGAGGCTTTTTATACATTGTTTTAGATCTCTTTGGAATTCTCATTTCCATTTGGAAATGGCCTGTAATCATGATCACTAGAGGATTGTGATGTACTCTCAACATCCTTCATTGTCTCAGACATGTCGCCTGAAGATTCTCCTATCTCTTCCTTTCTGACATATCCCAATTCTGTATGTCGTGGTAATTCCACCACTTGGATGGGATTTGCAATGCCTTTCCCATTAGCTCCTAAGCCCTTGCCTTCATATCCGATTTTCTTCATTAATCTTGAACTAATGCCTGTAGTGTGATTTTCAAAGGCACACAAACCATCATCATCATGTGAAAATGAAATTGAAGAATTACCAACATTATTTACCTCAGTTGTTGATTTTGAAGCAGGTGATGATGGCTTTGATGAACCTTCATTGCACTTCAACTTTTCCAAGGCCTCTTCCATGGATCATAATTGAAGTTGCAATCTCTGCTTCTCCTCTTTTATTTCTTGTAGAAGTCTCCTCAATTCAGTGTTCTATGCTTGAAGGATCTGATTAATATCCTCATTTGAATGATGATAAGAAGATGAAGAAAAAGAATATTCACCCGAAGATGGAGATGTAGCATCATCCGCTGCTCTCTCTTTATCATGTTCCTCTTTTTCCATTTTCTCCTCATAATCTGCATACATTATATATGCCATGTGCACCATCATGTAGAAGTCCTCATAAAGATCTTTGTGATCCTCCATTTTCCTTTTTGTTTCATGTTCAATCTCTGGTTATCATTCACACTAGTGACAAGACCGCTTTGATACCAAACTTGATCTAGATTCTCTTAGCTACTAGAATTAACCAAGATCTTTCATTGTTGTGATGTTAACAGAATTGCAAGTGAAAGAGTATAAAAAACCACATGTGCATAATTTAAAGAAGAGGAAACATAATGAAAACCATCAAATCAAACAACACACATAACTTGATAATGAATTTCGTCCAGTGTGGACTATGTCTCTAGGCTTGATGTAAAGAGTGGGGAGGTCGCTTCATTAAATGTTGCAAGATGATGATGAGTACATAATGTATTCTTTGTCAATACAAGGAAGAACTCTTTTAACTAGAGTGGCATGTCTCACCATGAGACGTTCTTCCATAAGAAATCTCACTCATATAAGCTCTCCTTCAGCATGACAAAATACTCTCACATGAAGTGGCATATAAGGATCCTCGAACAAAATGGAAAACAAGGATTTCAACATCAAATCATCATCTCAGTAAAAATCAAAAGAAGACATGGAATCAGTGCATCTTATACCTCCACTATGGGCGATGGCCTAAAAATTCACACTTTTGCTAAAGAAATAGACTACAAGGTTGAATTTCTAATGAAAAACTGTGAAATCTAACTATAAACTCGACCCCTTTTTGACAAAGTCAACTTTGGGCTCCCCAAGAATCTTAAAGATTCCCTCAAGATTCTATTTTGCAAGCTGACTGAAATTCAGATGCTCAAATAAAGAAACCAATCACACCATTTCCCTCCTTGCAAAAAACTGAGAAAAATTAGTATAAAGTCGGCAAATTATAACACCTTCAAAATTCCGTCCTAGGGAATCTTAAAGATTCCTCAAAGATTCCTCATAGAGAATATTCTTTGAAATATTCCCTAACATATGTTCTATCAATATTCCTAGAATCTTCTTGAGATTCATGTCTTCATTGGCCTCCCTACACCCTCATCTCTCATGTATTCTCCTTGGTTCCGTTTGAACTATTTGAATGGCATTTTAAAACAAAGTGTGGGGGTGAATAAGACAAAGTGTGTAGTTGGCATAGTCGTATTAAATTACTTGTTGTTGCAGTGGTTTTGGGTTCAAAACCCATGGACTCATAATTTTTCTTTAATATGGTTTTAAAGCCCAATTTTGGTTTTAATATAATTTTCAAACCATATAATATATGGTAAACTTATCTCCATAGTGTAATGACTCGCCAAACCATGAGAATAAGACAAAAATGGAGGTTATATCATCCTAAGACCACTTGAGCCTAATTTGAGGTGTCATGCGGTACCATGTGATTGGGCCATGTGGTAGTCTCTCATTGGTCCACATCATATTCCACTTCTATCGCCTACTTGCCATGTGTTGACTTGTGGTGTTGCCACATCACTTGCTTGCAGGTCCACCTGATTTGCTAATTGGGCTGCCACATTAGCAATGTGGGTCCCACTATGCTTGCTGACTTCGTTGCCACATGTCATATATACTTCCTACCACATGGTAGAAGGTTGACTTTGACTTTGACGTTTTGTTGTTTGGTACAGACTTCAAACTGCAATAACTTTCTCATACATATTCAGATTGAGGCGTCGTTTACATCGTTGGAAAGATATCACTGATTTATACTACTTGGCATTGGTTTCATAAAATTTTGAACACTTTTATTTTTTGAGGTTTCTTGGAGCCACCTGGATCACCTCACTTGCTGAATTTGTAGACCTAACTGCAATGAAGTGAGCTACCTTACTTTACCTATCAACCACAACCATGATGGAATCATGTTGTCTCGATGTCCCCGAAAAAACAGTAATGAAGTCCATGGAAGTGACCTCCCATTTCCCCTCTGGAATCAAAATTGGCTGCAATAAATCACCTAGATGCTTACACTTTTATTTTACCTACTGACAGTCCAAACATCTCACAACAAACTCGGTGACCTCTCTCTTCAAGTTTGGCTAATGATAAAACTTCTTAATTGTTGTGAATGTCTTCTGATATCTCGAGTGACCTGAATGATCTGAATGGGAAAATTAGTTTTCCTATGCTAAATTTGTTATGGAACTAGCTCACAAAAGATAAAAAAGATGGATCGACGCCTTAGAAATAAGACTCTTCGAGGGGGCAACCTCCTTTACATTACACAAATGAACAATTCTTGGATGATACAAATGACAAGACCTCCTTTCGATATATAGGAGTCTAAGGGGTCATAATATAATTAGAGCCGACATAAAAAATAATAATGTAAGAGCACAATAATAACAATAGTGGGCTTCTATGTGGCACAATAATAACAATATGGGGACTACATGGGTACAACAATATAATAAGGGGGTTGTACTAATAACAATAAGGGGTTTCACTAGTAGTATAGGGGCCTAACATGCACCTCTCCTTCAAAAGTGTTGTCCTCAAGCTTGAGTAGTTCTTGATGCTTCTGTATAAAATTCTTGTCCTCCCATGTGGAATCTTCAGCGGGGAAGTTCTTCCACTTGATGAGATACTCTGAAATTGATCAATTTAGTAGCTGTCGGGTTCTTGTTTTTGTGACTACTCTAGGTTCCAATATGGTTTTTCCTTCCTCTTCAAGTTCTAGCAATATTGTTTGAATTGGGATATTCTGCAACTTTTGAATGAGTGGCCACACTTCTTTTTCCTTCTTCCATTCATCCCTTGCTTCTTTTATCAAATCTGGTTGGATAATAGAAATAACACAAAACAATGCTTCCACATCCTCATCTTTTCTTGAGAGTGCATCTGCAACAAAAATTTTCTTCCCTTTTCTGTAGGTGATGTCAAAGTCACAACCCAACATATTTGTGACCCATTTTTTCTATTTTTCTGAAGATAATATTTATTCTAAAAAGTATTTAAGACTATCATGATCCATTTTTACTTTGAAGTGTCTTCCCATTGGGTAAGGTCACCATTTCTTAAGTGCATGTAGTATTGCCAACATTTCCTTCTCATAAATAGCTTGCTTGAGATGTAGTCGTAAAAATACTCAATCACCTACATCAAAACATTTTTCACTGTGATGTTGATCTACCTGCTGTTTCATTCGATTCTACACCAAAGTTGCGTTATCCTTTAAAAGTTGGAGAACTTGTTGTTCATGCTCGATGTGATCTTTCACTGCTTGAACCTTTTTCTTCTTGATATCTCCTTCTATCTCGAGAATTTGAGGAGTGTTAATTTCTTCCAATGCTTTACAAAATATGGTCAGATTCATTTCTTGATGCTTGATGTGATCTTTCACTTCTTGAACATTTTTCTTCTTGATATGTCCTTCTATCTTAATAGTTT
>APFE030705099.1:0-15437 GCA_000404065.3 Pinus taeda | reverse complement strand
TTTCAAAATCGGGTCACTTTTTTGCTATCTCTACAAAACGAGTAACAGTATTAGTTCTCATTTCAAAGTTTACGTTGTTATATGTTGTTTAATTGCTTAACTAACAATTGTTAGTAGGGAAATTGCTTAATCTTTGCTTTGAACATTTTCATTCCAACATAGCTTAATTAGGAGGAGAGTAAGTGGGCATAATTCACATATCTTTTCAACTTATTTTTCTCATCTAAAACATAGCTTAATTAGGAGGAAATTAAGTGGCCTTAAATCCACATATCCTTTTTTTCTAACCAGAGATTTTACTTCATTATTATTGGGACTAGAACGGGGTTTAACAAATGAAAGGGAGTAGCCCTTACTTCCCTTACATCCTTATCATGATCCTGGGCTTGCATCTGAAAACTTTCTTAAAGCAATTGGTTTTCCATCTCCCTTTAGGCTCACATAGTGTTAATAGGAAGGAAGTAAGTGGCCCATTATCCACACATTATTTATTTTGTTGCAAGGAAAAAACATAACACAATGCAATTAGTGGATTTTGTAAAGGATCATTCCATATTGATATCACTTCACACTTTCCATGCATACTATTTCACTTGCACAGAATTTTCCCTACACACATTAAGTTATTTTAAACTTGGTGCAAAGGGAATCCACACTCAGGAGTTTTTGTACTTAGTTTATTCTATCTTAAATTTTCACACCATAAGTGAAGTAAGATTACCTGAAAGAAACCATAACTTGAACACATTAAATTCCCCACAGGGGCCACAAAATAATTTATAGTTTAGGTTAGGACCATAATTGTGGTAGGCATTCAATAAATCCCCTTGGTCATTCTACATCTTTGAAACATAGAAATTGTCTTTTCAGGTACTTAGAATCCTTCATCATCGATTGGAAAAGAATACATGGGCAGGCCAAAAACTCGATTCAAAAGGGTTAGGCCTAGGGCTTTGTATGTGTGGTCCTATACGAGGCTACTCAACTTATATAGTGCTCGACATTAATTGACTAACTACCAAGAATCTCAAGACTTGACTGCCCCCATGGGATAAAGGTATTTTAGTGGCCAAATTCCTAGGGCATCTTTCCCTATAGGTGGATGTGTGGGAAGCACTAAATCCTCTTGATTACCTTGGTTGATTCTTTGGTTGTTGGAAGCGTCATCAATACTTTCAAGACGTAGCCCTAGTACCCATAAAAACAATATCATCATAAGGCCTAGTTACTTTGAGAGTGAAAAAAGACATATAGGTATTTTTAGGATTCTTATCATGCATAAACAAACAAAACCATTTTTTTTTATTTGGTTAGTCACATAGCATAATATTAAAGGGAAAGTAACCATTTTATTTTTCACTTTGTTTTATGTAAGTGTTTAACTTTCTTTGATAAAAAATATCCCCCTAAGCACATAAGTAGATCATACTCCATCAGACATGATAGGACAGCCCATGGTACCTCGTCACTCTAGGCATTTTTAGAACCTCCCCCTATTACTGGGAGGTGTGCCAGGTCTCTCACTATTTCTGGCGTAGAAAACATCATACAACCATTGTTATTGGTTCATATTTTATAGGAAAAACCTTCATTGGGACCTCTCCCCCTCAAGGTACATCTTTAACCACCCCTCAAGGGTGTCCACACAGACCCCCTTAGGGCATTACGAACACCACCCCTCACGGGAGTCCACACACTACCCCCCAAGATAGTCCTTCTCATACTTCCACATAGGGGACCCCTTTGCACAACACGTTTCAAAATTGTTTTATGATGGCGAATAACACCAAATTCTAGTTTATTTCTTCCTTGATTTTCCCATATTTAAGAAATTTTATAAATGATCCCATTGCACATAATAAAAATTGGCCCCCTATTCCAATGAAGTTACCTTTGGATATACCAAATTCTGAAAGGAAATAGGGGGAAGACCTTGTAAACAATATAATAACCTTTCATTTATGGAACTCATCCAATAACACCATAGATGACTCAGCTCACCTACGACTCTTTCAATACAACCTCACCAGGACCATGACACAATGGTATGTAAGCAAGGCCTCAGATTCCCATGGGATCTTTGACTCCTTATCTAGGCAATTGCTCACCTTCTTCCAGCTACCAGTATGCCATCATACTAAGTTAAAGATACTCACCAATTTTTGGCAAACGACTTTGACACATATCTCAAACAATTTCCATGAATGGTGGAAACAACATAGCCTTTGCAAAGTGAATGTAACTTAGGACCTTCGCCTTGACTTCTTTCTAAAATATTTTGTTCTAGTAATCACAAAAGGCATGGCCACAATGATGCCACAAATAGAAGAGGAGGCTATAACTAAAGCTCAACAGTTTGAGCTTATTTACACTTAGTCAAGATACCTTTATTATGTTCTACCTAATGCCCCTCGGTTACAATGATTTAGACAAGATAAACTAGGGGCATCAAGTGTTGCAAATGACTTGATTGGAGCCATCACCCAAAATCAACCTAGAAGTACTTTACAATAATCTGGAAATGTTCATAGTGGCCACAACTATCACCATTCATATAGTGCTCCATCTGTAGTGAAAATTCCATCCAACATGGGATATCATCCTAATTAGTCAATGCCCATGAAAAACCCTGCCATGCAGAGTAACCAATACTCTACCATTCAGAGGAACCAATACCCTAGCATGTAGGGTGACCCATACTCTCCATATACCATAGAGGTGGTGTACACCTCCAAAACCACTTACAGTAACCTAGGAAAATGGAATCCTTACTACCCTTTGATAGCACCCCAATAGACCAACCTCATGGCTCAGTGTAACATCGAGGTTAATTTTGTGAAACCTTATTTGACACAATAATAACATTATTTTGAATAGTTGAATATGTAAAACCCTCTGAATGCTAGCAAGAAGAAAGGAAAGAGAAAACAGAAAGGGGAACTAGGGAAGGGGGCAAACAAACAACAACAACCTTCACGGGCACCCACTCGGGGAAATCCCCCTAACTGAAGCCAAAACCAAGGTCAGAAAAACACCAACCCACAAAAGCATAACAATAATCCTAGTCTAAAGACTAATCACACATGTGCTATTTGTGGGGAATATGGGCATTACACCCATTGATGCCCTCAACTCCCTAAGTTTAAGAGAATGAAATAAGCGAGGGGAAAGGGAAGGCCAAACCAACAACTCGAAGTCATGCAGAATCCCTTCCCACACTAGGGAGTAATGAATACACAACATGAACCCTACCCCGAGAGGTATCAGAATCCTCTTGTAGGTAGTTCCAAGGATCCAACCAATCATGAAATTTTCATGGTTCACGAATATATTCTCCTGCAAACACAAAACTAGGATTATGGAACCCCTCCATAAACCAACCCTTTCACATAAACCACTGCTACAACCATGACACCTTTAATGTTACCTCAACCCCCAGTAGAAACCTTCCCATGAATGATCAAAGGACCACTACATCGAGCAGGACACAATTTAAAGGCTGCCCAAAGTTATAACACCATCGATGATTTAACTCAATCCCCATTAGCTATGTCAACACTAGTGGTTTTGCAAACCTATCCAGCCCAATGAAAAGCCCTTCTTTCCACATTAGACGCAATGTTGATTTTCATTTGATGTCTTTCAATTTGCATAATGCTAGCCCATGCCTTCCATTCATAGTCACCCTCTAGATTCGAGTTACCATTATGAATATCAATATGCATCATTGCATCATTGGTTAGGGAGCATCTACATGTGTCATGTCCAAATTAGTTTGGTAAAAACTAGGATCCCCAGAGCTCACTGCATCACCCATTACACTAAGAGCATATGACAAGAACCCTTGGCCCCCGTAGGACATTTTCAGGACGTTCCGATAGAGCCTGCTGGCAAAACAGTTCTCATATATATCGAGGTCCTCGATTTCCAAATAGATTAAAATATCCTTTTAGGTCATAGTAACATGTATGCAATGATTGGAGTAGAATATTCAGTGTTTCGTATCAAGATGTTCCCCCGTGATGGGAATATCATTACAATAGATCAACTCACATACTATGCGAAAAGGGCATCCACCACCCCCGATGGTGTATTACCATTCGTAGGATCCCACTTAGAGTTGGTCACATTTTTCACTGAAGTAGGTCCATGGATGTTCAAGGAATAATCACTCCTTGACACATGCCTTGGTGACCCAGCTTTAATTGAGCCTACTCCCGCAATCCCAGTGTCAAACACACCTCAGCCTCAAGAACTAGTTCTAGAAACCCCTAATGTTGCAACTACTGACTCAACATTCTTTCCATACACAATCACTTAGACACCTTTCTTGTAACCCCCACCTAGTTTTGTGATAGAAGTATAGTATTTTTCCCCACATGCCATGTCAACAAACATAGGGATTACCTCAATAGGCATCATTCATGTACCCACCCCTCAAGAAGTCACCCCAAAATGAGTTATACATGTGTCGGAAACAACATGTGCTACCAAAAGGTACAAACATAAAGGTAAGAAGGTGGAAACCTCAGCCACTTCGTCATCCAGGGTACCACCACCTTATGTATTATGTGAAGTATCAGGGCACCCTACTAACCTATGCCCAAAATTAGAGGAGTTACAATCTCTTCTTCATCCCCAAAAAGCGCTAGTGGCCCCACCTCCACCTTCAGGAAAAAATTCCACACCAACATGTAATAAGGCATTACACACCAACCATCCATGTGCTATATGCATGGAGTAAATACATTATACTCACCAATACCCTAAAATCCCTCGTTATCAAGACACATTGGGATCCCTCACTAAAACCAATGTTGTGACACCATCACTTCCCACCACACTAGTGGTGGAAAATAAATTCAAAACCATTTATTTTGTCTTCGAGGAAGAAGATGTGTACTTAGTTCATCCTTAGGCCCATTTTCCTTCTACCTCTCACCTACTATCAGTCTCTATAGGGTGACACATCTTCCCATCATGTCATTGCCAAAACCTTCCCACTCTTGCTCCCTATGTGACAAGCCAGGCCATTTGATTAATCAATGTCATGAGTTGAGAAAAATTAAAGGCATTTTTCTCTCGTTGGTCCACCTTCCTTGACTTTCTCACTCAAACTAGTCTAGATGAAAATGCAACCATTGTCACATTTGATCCCAAGTACATCATACACAGAACTACCAATATCTCCCTCAATTTTGAGCAGAAAGAATAGCCTTGTGAAAAACTAATAATGGGACCACAAATCCTCCCAGCACCATCGATGATAAGATCAATAGATGGCATGCACCTTCAAATTCCCCAAATCATGACCCCAACCTCCCTCCATCATCACAACACAAGAGAGGTGTGATAACACAGACCATTTATTACATTATCATAGAATATGAACTTCAAGTAGTACACCCTTCTAACATTTGTACTAGCACCTTTCACGATTTGGAGACATGTCCTATGTTGCAAAAATTTGGACATCTTAGCATCTAATTCTACCTGATTCAAGTGACCCCTAAACATACCCCCTATAGAGGAAGATTCCTTGGCTCCTAAGATGCCAACATTATCCAGGGATCCTTCTCCCACTGACCATCAAGCTACCATCAGGGAAATTCTCACACCACCTGTTGCTGAAAACACACAGCAACACATACGATTCATTTCTTCGTTTGCAGGAACCCTAATTCACATCATCTACTCATCATTTCTTGTTTTCAAGAGCACTTCACCCACTATGAAGGTTGCACCACCCCTGACTATACAAAACTATACAATCTGCACATTGTCAACATCACTAAGTTCTATGGAAGAAACCACCGAATCATTTCCTTGCTTGTCAACTAGCACCACTAGGGCCCAATCCCATCCTCATGACTTCCCGCAACCTCTAGAATGATTAGGAAATATTTTTTATTTAGGTAATGATATTTCTGAGGCCATGATGGAACTAAAATTTTCATGGGATGCCATTCATCATATCCCTTTTATTTTACCCGAGAAAGCTTTCTCATTACTGATGCACCAAGCCATAATATTTGCATAGTAGAAACAAAGGATTTCCTACCTCCATGATAGGTAGTTTGGTTCATAACTCCCATCCCTGCACTAGATGCGTTTGAATAAGGTAACATGTCCAATATCTCACCTACAGTCAAGGCAGATATTTCCACCAAGCATATAATAATCGAAGAAATCTCGCTAGGTGCAGATTTCTGTCGAGCAGAAGTGGCTTTGCACAAAGCCCTATTTAAAAATATAGGGAAATATTTGCATGGTAGTATTCTGAAATTCCAAGAATTAGTCCTAATATTTTGGAGCACCACACTGACACATGGCTTGATGCTTACCCAGTAAGGAAAAAGCAATGTTAGCTCCACCCTTACAAAGCAAAAGTGGTTAAACAAGAAATCATCAAAATTCACAAGGTTGGTTTCATCTACCATATCACTTACACATCTTCGTTTTCTAACCCTATACCCATCATGACAGAATAGGGTACTATTAGATTTTGTACTGACTTCTTAGATCTAAAAAAAGCATTTCGGAAAGACAATAATCCTACACCCTTCATTGATCAAGTAATAGATGCATGTGCTAAACACAAATCTATATGCTTTATGGATGGCTTCTTAGCATATAACCGAATTCATATATGACACACTGATCAGTACAAAAAACATTTACCGCACCATGGGGCACATTTTACTATCGTGTCATGCCCTTTGGCCTTAAAAACATTGGCACCACCTTCCAGTGGACAATAAACTATATCTTCCATGACCTAGCTCATATAATACTAGCCTATTTGGATGACCTCATAGTACAATCTAAAAAGTACTTAGACCATCTGGAAGTTCTCCGCTTGGTTTTTAAAAGGTGTCAGAAATATAACCTATGCTTGAACCTCCTCAATTTTGTCTTCTGCCTCAATGCGGGATGACTACTAGGATTCATTTTTCCTGACATGGCATTATAGTCAACTCTCTAAAGGTCCAGGCCATCCAAGAAATCTGAGAACTTCAAAGCAATTACAAAGCTTGCAAAGTAAGGGAAACTTCTTATGTCTCTTTGTCCCCAATTATGCAACTTGTGCACATGTTTTCTTGCACCTAATTCGTTATGAAAATCCCCTCCACTGGGATGAAGAAGCTCAAAAAAAAATTGAGGCCCTAAAAGATACATTATCATAGGCACCACTAGTTATCCCCCCTCACCATACCAAAGACCATACCCTCTACCTATCATCATTGGAAGTGGTCATTACGGGGTTATTAGTCCAAGAAGGAAATGATAATAGGGAACACGTCACTTATTACATAGGCAAGAATGTCTTTGGTCCTGCTTTAATGTATGATCCAATAGAAAAAATATTTTTGGCCATTGTACACTCAATACAGAAGCTTAGACACCACATCATCTTGTGGACTAACATCATAATCGCGAGAATTAACCCCATGAGATACTTTCTCACTCTTTGTATGATGAACCATAAGTATGCCTAATGGTTAATTATTTTAAAAGGGTTAAATTTATAGTTTTTTCCCCTAAAAGAAAGAAATCTCTTATTCTGGCATAGTTCATTGCGAACCTCCCCACAAAATCCTAAGGGTCTCTTCTTAATGATTCTTTCCTGGATGAACACTTATTCTTCATATCCATAAAAAACCCTTGGTACAACGATATCCTCTTATTACTTCAAACTCATAAGTTCAACCCTCACCTCACTTGTGATGATTGTAGATGTATCCACTACCAAGCCCCTTGTTACCTCCTTATGGGGGAAGTCCTCTACCGTTGAGGCATCAACACCATTCCTCACTAATGCCCTACTGTTGAAGAAGTTGAATAAGTCCTTAATTTCTTCCACAATGGAGCTTGCAGCGTCCACCTATCAGCGATGGCCACTACCTAGAAAATCCTCTGCACTAGTTACTTTTGGCCACTATGTTTCATGATTGTGTTCAAGTGGTCAAAATATGTAAACATTTCCAGTGATACACTCACAAAGCATGAGCTCCACTATCTCCCCTTCATCTAGTCATTATCGGAGGCCCTTTCTACAAATGGGGCATAAACTTCATGACCTATAACCCATAGTCTCAAGTTGGGCATAAGTACATTGTGTTTGCGGCCAACTACATTACAAAATGGGTGGAAGCCGTGCCCACATATAAGAACACTGCTAATACCACTACGTAGTATTTCCTTAGCCACATCATGACATGGTTCAGTGTCCCAAGAAGCTGGTCTCAGATCATGGTAAACACTTCAAAAATGAGATATTTCAAGAACTATCAAAACTCCTTAGTTTTTCACATCAGTTATCTTTTCCATACTACCCCCATTCTAACGGCGAGGTAGAATTTGTCAACAAATTCCTCAAGGCAATGTTGCAGCAAATGGTAAACAACCATAAAACCAATTGGAATCAAATAGTTTTCTCACCCCTATGGGCATACTACACAAGGGTCAAGGAATCCATAGTATTCACACCTTTCCAGTTAGTATATGAAGCTAATATCATACTCCCTATCGAGTGCGAGATGCCTACCTTACACACAACCATTGAGCTTCTTCCAAGCACCTCATGTTACACAGTAATTTGTCACTCTCGTGTCACTCCATGTTCCTGATCCCGGAGAACCCTAGTAGTGATTAATGTGTTATACTTTCACCATGAAACCTATGCTTTTACATCCCTTGAAGTTCGAAGAAAGTAGTCCTCACTCCCTTCGAAACATTTCTAGAGTCTACTAGTCAAGGATTCCCATCTGGATTCCCCTTAGATGGGAATCCTAATCCTTTTCCTTCTTTTGGAAATGCTAGTGCTCCTTATATGGCAACGTTGTCCCTCCCTGGTTTAACCATTGGTTTACCTATCTGGTTATTTTTGACCTCGATGGTCCCAAGCGTCGCAACTCTTACCCCACCATATCCTTCATTTGAATCACATCATGTTGATTCTACAATTGACCTCTCACCTTCTTCCCCTATTTCTTCACCTTCCTCTTCTACTTCGTGTGGTGAAAGTTTGAAATCCAGTAACCAGGAGATTAAGAAGAAGAAGAAGAAGAAGTCAGATAAGCGAGAGGCTAATCGTGAAGCTTGTTGGGACACTAATTTTTCATTATTATTATCATATTTTAACATCTATTTCATCCATTTCTATCATTCTTTATCACGTCATTTATCATAATTTATCATATAATTCCATTTTATAAATATTTATGCTCTTATGGATAAATATTATTTTTCTCATTTATTTTTGATAGATTGAAGACTATTATGAATTATTTTTCCAATTATGGTTTACTAATGAATTTTTTGTAACATCACTCATGATTTTAGCCTCCAAGATCTTTTCTAGATTGCAAATTTGATCTCTAGCTCATAATCAAATATTCCAACTCTAAAATTCGTTGGAATAAGAAGTGACAGTTTTTCATTGGATGGTTCAGACAAATTAAGGAGAATATTGAAAATCCGAGACATGGGTTTTGTGCAGAATGGACCAAATTAGTTTTCTCCTATGCATTTTTCCAAAATTCAATCTGTTAAGAGAAATAGAAGGTTCTTTGAAGACGAGTTTTTCAGATTTGTTGTTGTGGTCATTTTCCAAATCCTTCCAATTGCAATACCAAATTCGACTTGTTCCTACTAAATGTTGATAGAAATATGTTTCAAATATGATCTTGCTGATCAATTTGTTTTGTATAATCCAAATTTGTAATGGAAACATTTTGTAATCATCTTTTTTGTAATTTCCCTTTACTTTCTGTGTATTTAAATGAAACTGGAGATCAAAGAGAAGAGGATAATTGGGGGGGGAAATTGGGAGATAATGAGGAGATAGGATGTAGAAGAAAAGATAAGATATGAGAGATGGAAGATGAACAATTGTTAAATATGAGGAAAGATAAGAACTTCATTATTATGTAATTAAACCTCTCATATGTTTTAATGAAGGAAGTTATCCATTGAGTTGTGCATGTTTTATTTGTAATTTGATCTCAGTTATTTCTCAAGGCAGATCTGAGTCTTGCATAGTTGGGCCCACTACCTTGGAAGAGGTGTTGCCTTGAACATATACAGTAGTTTAGTTGTGTGCTTGTTTCTTTGAATTTCAATTGTTATTCTCTAAAGTAAATTTCCATTTTAATCAAGTAATTTGTTAGTTACTACATTTTCCAGATTTGTTATTTCCTGCAACTTCTAGATTTCATTTGATTTACTACTCTAGATTAGCATTTGAATTATGTTGGGTGCAATAGATTAAATTTCCAATTCAGTAATGTGTGATTTAATTTAGCAATGATTCAAGTTGTGTGATTAGCATAATTTTTTTTTCTATCATTTACTTTCCTCTTTTTAATTTTAGTTTTATTATTCAAGTCTTACATTTTGTTTCTTGTTGAATGAGCTTGATAATATAGAAAATAATCATATAGAACCAATGTTCATTGTTGGTATTGTTACGCATATATTTTGTTGACTGCCTTGAAATCAAAAGACACTCCTTGGGTTGATAATCAATTTCTAGGTGATTAGTTGTTTTATTTATTTATTAAGCAATTAATTTTACCCAACATTTTGGCGTCGTTGCAGGGAAGACAATCAAATTTCACCACCACACTAATATCTGGTTGTAGATGCATACCTAAATTTGTGAGAGGTGGATATTGAAGACGGAAGGTAGGAACCTACATGCGCATCCTGGGGAACCACTGATGGGTCTACCCTCAGTAGTCAAGCTTAGGTCATATAGAATGCACTGATAGAAGTAGGAATTTTAGAGGTAGCATTTTGAAAGAAAAAATTCTCATCATTCCACTCAAGTGGTGATGTAAGCACCACCCGTTCCAATAACCAATTGACAAGAAAATTTGAAGGAGGAGCCTCAAAGAAACACATGAAGAACATCTTCTATTATGGTAAGAAATGACTCACATTGCTACATTTGAATTACCTATCAAATATCTAAGAGGAATGACACAAATGCACATAATTCCCCCATCTTCTCTACCAAATTTTTATGTTTTGGCAAACGAAGACCCAGATACATTCTTATTTGAGTTTGAAGTACTTTGCAGAGGATATGATTATTGCATTAATGATCAAATATTGAAGGTGTTTCCTCTTACTATAAAATGAGCAACTCTCTGATGGTTCATGAGCCTTGGTGGGAACTGCATCCAAACATGGGATATCATGAAGAATGTATTCTTGAAGAAGTACCAAGACTATTGCAAGGCCAGTGAAGATATTTTTAGTGTTATACAAGGGAAAGATGAAAGCTTGGAGGACTATGTAGACAGACTTAAATACAACTTTCAAAAATCAAAGCATAAGCATTTGAAAAAAAATATCTTAAAAACACTACTTCTTAAAGGAATCAAAGATGAATTTTTAGAAATCTTAAATCTGATAGGAAAATTTGATGCTTTTTAGTTATTATATGATGATGTTTGTAAATTATGCATAAGGTATTCAAGAGGAATCTCCAAGGCTGGTAAGAATTGTAGAGAAGTTTCTTCTTTCTTTTCCAAATCTACTACAAGAACAAGAGATATAAGAGTTGAAATTGATGATTTATTTGAACATTTTAAAGTTGATTTTATTAACTCTCTAAATTCACGATTGGATGTTTTGCAGGTTCAAAAAAATAAGAAAATTGAAGAAGTGTTTTTCCCTCATTTTCAAAAGGAGCATCCCATAGATAGTCACTCTGCCTTATCTAGGATGGAAGTAGCATATCAAAGAGATGGGGAAGCTGTAAGAAGGTCAAAACTATGGAAATCGTGGCCTACATGTATGTTTCAAAACACTTCCTCTTCATTTTCTTACTTGCATAATCCATTATGGAATATTTCTGTTAGGGAAACCATGTCAATCTCAATATAACTTTCACCAATCTTGTCTACAACTTTGGCATGGTTCATCTTATGATTACATGGATACTCTCCCACATTTTGTAGCACAGAGACATCATCCATATTTGTCACCATCTCTTCCACAATGTCATGCTTGCCTATCAAAATCATCCGCACAATCCAATCAACTACATCACGAAAATCCTCCATTCCATACATAATTTCCTGCTCAACTCATTCCACACCCTCACCATAATAAACTAGTACAACATGCTTACAGTGTTGAACTACAAAATTAACCTACCCTTCCCACCCATTCTATCTCACATGCACCATTATAGAAAACTTATATTGAGATTGGGAAGGTTTCAAACAAAAAAAATGTAGAAGTTATGGAAGAAAATGAGCTTTCTTCTAGTTTACATCAACAAGCCGTTGAGATCAATAAGACATTAGAAACTCACGAACTTCAAGAAATGAAAACTATGGAAAACCAAGAAATAAAAGGCTATATTGAATCTCGATTTCACTCCATCATTTGTTTGTAGCATCATTCCATACTTCAGCAATTTTTGGCAACAACTTTTCAAGGGAACTTGGTTTCTCATACCCTACTATTTACCAACATGCATTTTTCAAATTTGGGTATGTACATACTTGAGGATTTATTTCAAAAATGGCTCTAATATAAGTACTCTTATATGTAATAATATTCATTTTTCAAGTAGAGTAGGTCAGTGTAGCAAATAAAATAAACAAGTACATAAATAAATAAATTTCTTTATATGTAAAAATAGTTGTTTTTGTTGCAACAAGCTGTGAAAATCAATATCGATGATAAATATTTGAATTTATTTATGCATGTAGATGCATTATATTTAAAATAACAGTTCTAAAAACTCATATTCATTTTTATCACCAATTTGGAAAAATTGCTTCAATATCATATTCTTTTGGCTTGCGGGCTTGATGAAATTTCTGAAAACAAAATCAGGACAGTCATGTTTTGAGGGGCCAAAAGGGAATATTTTTAAAACATGTTTCTCTCCTAAGTATCCCTTGATGTCTACTTCCCAACCCAATTTGAATCACTCCATTTGGATTTGAAACGAAAACGTTATAACTAAAACATTGGCAGAGTGTCTAGTAGGCAGCTCAAGAATAGAGGTGGGGCAGTCCATTTCTGGAGGCCTAAATGACTATATTTTTAAAACCTGTTTCTATGGTATATTCCCCTATGAATCTAGTTTACAAGTCAATTTGAATCACTCAATTTCGATATAATATGAGAAAGTTATGACCATAATACTGACTGTCTATTGTAAATCTACACTTTTAAAGCTCTGTTTTTCCAGTTGTTCACTTGCATATTCAACCCATCAATTCTTCGTGTCTTTAAAACATGTTTCTATTGAAGATAAATAAATTAATATAATTTAATCTTCAATTTGAATCATTTGAATCCATCATCAAACCAAAAATGTATGCTTAAAATATCCATTGTTGGTCTAAGCTGGGAAATTGAAAATGACTCTGTTATGTAGTTTGTTCTAAATAAATTTGATATATCATATCATCAAATTTTAAAAAAATTTGTGTATCAGAGATATCCCTATGATTTTAATTTCAGTTGGCTTTGGAATCACTCAAATCGGATGAAAAATGAAAAAGTTATGATTAAAACACTACAAGTTAGCATGATTGGCCACTGCTCTCCCGCAGGTAATAAGTTAATTTTACTTTGTTATTTTTTCTGTGGATTTATTTCACAGAGTAGCTACTTGTTATTTTTTTCATAATTCTTAGATTAGGAGATCTCGATCACCTCTCTTTCTCCATGATTTAATGTTTTATTACAGGTAGACACTCGTTTTTTGCAAGTCCTAGCAGAATAAAAAAGGTCAATGTTGGCATTATGGTTCTGGTATGATTATATGTTTCAGATGTTGTACTTGATGGCAACACCCATGGCATGGCTCTCATTTTTTATGAAAATAAAGAAGTACGCAGGAGAACAGTTCAGGAGGTGCGTACCCGCAGCCATACCGTGCAGGGACCGCGTCCGAATACGCGGGTCACCCATTCATGGAGTGCGTACCCCAGGCACACTTTCCAAGGCAGTTAAGCGCCCACCCGTGGGGTTTCTTAGTGGTATTTAGCCAACAGTATTGGGTTATCATGGTTTTGGCCTGCGGTATTGATTATTTTATTATTATTATTGAGCCCCATGATCCTTGATTTGAGGAAGAGCTAGCCTATATAAAGCAAAGGAGATCATTTGGCTTGAGTATCTTTTGTGTCTTTGAATATCTTAAGATCTGATCTATTGGGTTCTCTATTCTTAAAAGATTGATTTATAAAGGAGAAGTCAGAAGCGAATTGGCGAAGGGGGATCTCTTGAGCACAAGCTCAGATCTGAGCATCTGAGGTTATTTCAGCCCTAGTCCAAGGTACGCAGAGGCGCCGAAGGTTCAGTGCGCAGGTACGCAGAGGCGCCGAAGGTTAAGTGCGTGGGTACGCAGAGGCGCCGAAGGCTATGTGCGTGGGTACGCAGAAGTGGAGAAGTCTCAGTGCGTAGGTACGCAGGGAGACAATGGTTCAGGTGCGTGCTTTCTGTAGCAGCACGCGGCGTGATTATTCTTCTGGGTGCGTACTTTCTGAGAAGTACGTGGCGCGATATTGTTTTTGGGTGCGTACAATACGCAGTTCAGTGAAAGGAGCAGAGCGTGGCCACGCAGTCCAGAAGAAGGAGATCTGCGGGTATACGCAGAGAAGCAGAAGGTGAACTGCGTAGCGACGCAGGCCAGTAAGGGAAGAACCGCGTATCTGTGTTAAGATCTTCTGTTGGTTGATTTTTTCTGTTGGAAAGAAGTTCTGGGTTCTGTTCTGTTATTGTTGATCTGGATATTACAGCTGACTGTATTATTTACATGTACTTGATGATCATTTGATGTATATGGATCCAGTTTGAAAATTTATGAAAAGTGGTCCTTGAAAAGAAGTAGGGGGTTGTAGCTCCCTTTCAGGAGAGACTGGAAAACGAAGAGAGAGTTGTAGCTCTCTGCAGGTTGCAGCCTGCGTACTGGTAAAGGACTGCACCAGTACAAGACCATTGTAAAAGGAGCTTCTAATTTGAAAGAAGATAGAGACATATTGCAGCAGGTGGTTTTCACCCACATTGGGTTTCCACCTTATATCTGGTGTTCTTTGATGTGACTGTCTGATTTTCTTGTTCATGCTCATTTATGGTATTGGTATGCAAAAATAATTCAAAGTATAAATAAGAAAGATTTGGTAAAAGAATTAGATAATACTGATTCACCCCCCCTCTCAGTATTATTGTCAACAATTGGTATCAGAGCAGGTCCTTCTAAAGAAGCTTGATCGCTTGAAGGAAGATCTTTCATCATGAGAACTACGAGAGGGAAGAATCTATCAGGCCACCGGTTTTTGATGGGACAAACTTCAATTATTGGAAGGTAAGATTTACTGCCTATCTTCAATCTCTTGGTACAGAAGTTTGGAACATCGTAGAGACAGGTTATGCTTTTCCTTCAACTACTCCTACAG
>APFE030705095.1:86461-104718 GCA_000404065.3 Pinus taeda | reverse complement strand
GCTGGTATGGAATATAAACAAAATGTATATTGGTAACTTGGTAAACTAATCTAAGTTCATAATATGTAAAATATTATACAAACTATCCATCTTTAAAATTTAGATTAAATGTCTATAAATTCCAAATCCACATTTGTTTATGTGAAGTTTTCTCTTTGTTTTTCACAGTAGGAAAACCTATCATAAACTAATATCTGAATAGTTGTCATTCACTGCTAGAATAGTCCTTATTCGCTACTATCCACCACCAATGCATGATGGCTCATCACCAAAATTTGTATTAAAAAGAAATTCATACAATGGGGCATACTAATGAAGGGAAAATAATTAACAATTTGTTATAAAAATCTTCAGAATTTACAAATTGCATAACTTGACTCTGTATAATTAAATATCCCCCCCTTTTTTTACTAATCTCTTATTTTCTAATTTTACCTCTTTTTATTCTAGTTTTGTTTTCCAGATTCTGCATGCACTTACATAAGCTTCCATTTTTCCAAATCTTTAAAGTCTTTTACTTTAATTTATCTATATTTAAACTAAGCGTCAAGTACTCACTACTATCTAGCTTGTTATACACATCAATTATGATGTGAACCTTCTAAAGCCACAAGGGAACACATGGACCTAATAAGTGTAGAATCATGTTTAAGCCTTAAATCTTATCTTGTTGAAGAAAAATATATAAACTTAAAAATAATAAATTTTATTGTTTCTGTGGTATGTTGAAGTATGCATGAGGACGACAATAATCCAAAGTATTGTTATTTTAAGATAAACATGAACCAAGTTTTATTGTTTCCATAGTTATATACTTCAAAAGCTAGGTTGATGTAGTTAGCTTAAAATCTTTTGTATTCTCAAGAATAATTTTAGATTTTTAAAGATATATAATTTAAGACATGCATATAAGCTTGAATAATGCTATATTTTTAAAGATAGATCATATAAGCTTAAATGTGAGCAAGCAAAACTTGGAAAGCACTCCTCGTTGATATAAGTTAGATTTCTTTTGTCTCTTGTGTGAGTGCTAAAAAATTAAGTTAGACACCAAATTGATGTATAAGACCCCCTGTTTATATTTGAATCAACATTTATTTTTTAGCCGGAATCATTAACTTCAAGGCGCAGTACTATATGTACCACAAAGACTTTGTACCCTATTTGATTTCACTAAATCAAATCAAATCATAAGCAATTCTTCCACCCTACAAACTTAAAACAAGATCTCTACTTGAAGTTTCACTCCTTTAATCAATCTTTGTCTACTGAAAAAGAGGTAAATTTAAAAAACTAAATTACCATAATCATTCAAATCTTGACAAAAATTTCAAAATCACAACCTCACCAAATAAGCGAGATAAATTAATTGATTTTGTGATCCAATGCATATTAATGGAAATTTTTATTGTAAATACATTCCTTTAGGTCTGCAAATATATGTGTGGAAAGCCCAATAATAGAATCACATTGTTGTTTTGAATCTTAGAAAAGTACCAATCAATGAAACTGTCATCACACCCTTCATGAAATAATTCATACTTGCAACAATTCTCTCACAACTCTCAATAAATGAATGCAACACACAACATCAAATACAAACCATGATTTCGTCTTCTTGAAAATAATGGTCGGTTATACTTGAATGCTTGTACTCAATATACCACCCATACCTCATATAGTGCCTGTACTGAAATGAACAACCCTAAGCTTGAACTCAACCTAGATCAAATATGACAAGAACAAAATCACCTTTTCTTACCTAGACAAGGGAACAATCGATGTTTTGATTTGGTTATATAAATCATAAGCACCCTAGGTTGTGTCAAGTTAGGTCACCAAAGAACACATGGAACAAATAGTAAAGAGTTAGGAACAAAGTTCATAACAAGGTCCAACTACGAACCAATCACTCAGAATTAAGGTAATAGTTCATTCATAATGATGCACACAAAAAGTTAGGTCTATATTTACCAACTAACCTTAGCGTGCGGTGACCCAAGTCATAAATAACTAGTTATCTCAACTGACAATAGAAAGAATACCATAAAAGATAATTGGTCCTTACCCCAGGACTCACCCTTAGAAATATTTAATAATCAATGCAAAATAATATTTAGATCACGAACCATTAATAGAAAGGAATAGTCGCATGAGAAGAAACAACAAATCAAAATTATACAAAACCTTAACAATCTCGAAGCAATATTGAAACCCTCAAGAAAATAGATCCAAAACCCTTCTAATCCTTTTAGAAAGAATGACTGTGTGATTCATTAACGAAATAAAGATTCAAATCCAACTCATATATTCGAAGAGACTAGTGCAAGAATGAAACAACAATATTCAATATTAGGGTAGTACAATACCAAGAAATAAATACGGTGTTTAAAATCGAAATCTACAACAATGCTTTAACCACAAATGCACACAAACGTTTAATCTGCAAACAATATACAAAGGGTTGTGGAGTTCGGTTGGTGGGTCCTTACCAGAGCATCTTCCACACCCATATTAAAGAGATAATTTACAGAAGCAAGAAATTAAACATGTAAACTAACATAACTCACAGATATAAATAAACACCTCACACGAAGGTTTTAATAATTAAAAACTCTTCACATCATAAGTTCATCTAGCTTGAGGATGAGAAATTTAGTAGCATCTCCCCTATTCTCACTAGTTTTTCTGGAAGCCCAATTATACAATTTATATGTAATGATGAATAACAAAGAGGCACTAAGGTTGACTTCTATTTATAAACAGTTGGATCCAAGATCCAGTTTGGGTCCAACATGAAACCAAATGCCCTAGAATTAGATAATTGAAACTATATTTTCTTGTAGAAGTTGACCATTAAGTCTTTGTCCCTGCTTCCTCGGGTTGTTACATCGGTGGAGGGAAACAAAATATTTTTCGAGATCTCATCAAACAATTTGAATACTAACTCATATTCTAAAAAGTTGATTGTGAATCTGTGGTACAAGCATCCACCTAGATACATGCACTACATAGATTAGGGTTGGTGGTTTATATTGATAAAAAAAGTTTTAGAAAAACGCACAAATCAAATAATTCTGACATTAAACATAAATGTGCCTACCTAGCTTTGTAAAATATTGTATTTGCAATACTTTTCTTCAAAAACCACATCAAAATGAAGGGTAAGCATTATAGGTTTAGGCTAAAATTGGGTGAAACAGAGGCAGGTATGAGAAAAAATAAGACATTTTCAACACCCATAACTCCAATTTTTTTATCTCCATCAAAATCTGAATCAGAGTATCCAATCAAGCTGAAGCCATCCACCTGTGTATACTTGAGTCCAAAGTCTTGTGTTCCCTTCAAGTACTTTACAACTCTTTTGGTAGCAGACCAATGACCCTCACAAGGATTTTGCATAAACATGGAGAGGATTCCAACAACAAATGAAATGTTTGGTCTGGTAGTAGTTAGGTAGTTGAGACTTCCTACGAGATGTCTATACTTCATTACATCCTCAAATTATTTTCCTTTAGTGGATGTGAGCTTTAATTTTTTTTCCATTGGAGTAGTCAAGGGATTGCACTTAGTCATGCCAAACATGTTAAACATATCTCCAATGTACTTCTTCTAAGAGAGGAATGTAGAATTTGTTTGTTGTTTTACTTCAATACCAAGATAGTAGTGAACATAGCCCAAACCTATCATTTCAAAACCTTTCCTCAATTCCTTCTTTATGGATGAAATCTAATTCTCATTGTTCCCTGTCATCAAAAGATCATCTACACACACCACAAGATATACAACTATTTTTCAAACTTCCTTGACAAAAAAATTTGCACCATCAAGATCATAATGTTTGAAATTGAGTTTCAAAAGATGCTCAGTCAATTTCTCATACCAGACTTGCATTGTTTGCTTGAGGTCATACAAGGGTTTTACAAGCTTGCATACTCTATGCTCCTAACCCTTCACAACAAATCCTTCTGGTAGGGACATAAAAGCATTCTCTTTCATATGTCCATTCAATAAATTTGTTTTTACATCCATTTAATGGACTTTCCAACCGTTTTGAGCTGCTAAGGAAAAGAGTTTTCAGATGGTAACCCATTTTGCTGCAAGGACAAAATTCTCCTCATAATGTACTCCTTCCTTTTGTGCAAAACCTTTTCCACAAGAATGGCTTTATGCTTGTCAAGTGAGTTGTCTGCTTTATAATTGTTCTTGAAGACCTACTTGCAACCAATCGGTTTGGTTCCCAATGGAGGATCAACCAGATTTTAGGTTTTATTCTTTATCAAAGCATCATATTCTTTTTGCATCGCTTCTTTCCATTCATCATGATAAGCGACTTCTTTTAAGGAAGTTGGTTCAAAATATGTAGACAAATTTAATTCACAAACATAAGAAACATCGATGCTAATAGGTGAATCGAGATCGTCTACATCACCTCCATTTTTTCAAACAAATATTATTTCCCAGGCTTTCCAACCTCATTAGGATGAACACTTTCAAGTGTCTTTATGATCCATTTTGGAGGACATTTCTGAGATGGTCTAGGTTTCTCAGTTGAATGAGATGGGTTAACTCAATATTTAGCCTCCCAATTCTCTTAATCACATCACTCAAAGTGTCTTCTTGATCAGTGGCTAGAGATTCATGAGGGGGAGAGAGTGCTTCAAAAGGATATTCTACAAATTCATCCAGTATAGGGATCTCCCCTTCAAGATGTGGAATCTCATTATAGGACTCTTGAAAAAAATTTGCATGCTTGAATTTGTCCAAGCGATAAAGTTGTCACTCAACAACACCGTCATTCTTGGAAGATTCAAGAAAGATCACGTCTTTAGATATTATAAATTTCTTACTTACTTCGTCATAGAGATGATATGAATTGGAGGTATATGAGTACCCCAAGAAGATACATTTTTTGACTCCTTGCACCAAGTTTGTTTCTTTGTTCCTTAGGTATCAAGGCATAACAGGTGGAACTAAAAACCCTGAGATGCCTCACCAAAGGAATGTGGCCATACCACATTTCATAGGGAGTCTTGTTTTTTATATCATGAGATGGAAATCTATTATTATTATACAAAGCACATATAATTGCATTAGCCCAAACCATCAACTTAACATCTTCAAAAACATCATTGAAAGTACCATATTTAATATTGCCATGTTCATTATTTCAGCTACACCGTTTTGTTGAGGATTATAAGGCACGGTTGTTGATGTTTGATGCCATGCTGGGAAAGATAGTTTTCAAATTCATTTGAAGTATATTCTTTTCCATTATCAGTACGAATAGAGCCAATATGATATTTTGCATCATTTTCAATCCATGCATGAAAGTTCTTGAATGTTCCAAAAGCTTCAGACTTGTTCTTCAATAAATAAACCTAACACATACTGGTGTAGTCATCAATAAATGCCATCATGTATTTATTGCCATTTGCATAAGGAATATGAATTGGGCCACACAAATCATAATGAATGAGTTCAAGATTTCTATGTGCTATAGAATGATAATTATGGAATGAAACATACTAGGATACCAAGAGTTTAATGCAGAGTGATAAAGGGACTGTTGGAAATAATACTGAGAGGGGGGGGGGGGGTGAATCAGTATTAATCAAACTCTTATCAATTTATCAATATTTTCGATATGACAATTGAAACTTGCATATACCTTTTATTCTTCAGATGTTTGTCATTAATTTGTAATGTGAGAACATAGAATAATGAGCAGGAACACAAAATAGACAGTCACACCAAGGAACCAAGATGTAAGGTGGAAACCAATGTGGGTGAAAACCACCTTGTGCAATATGTCTCTAATCTTTTTCATTAGAATAACTTCTTCTTACAATGATTTTATACTGGTGCAGTCTCTTTTACCATGTGCAGGCTGCAACCTGCAGAGAGCTACAACCCTCTCTCGTTTCTCCAGCTTCTTCTGGAGGGAGCTACAACCCCTTAGCTTGTATACTGAGTTATACTAGTACGTAGGTGCTGACCTACAGAAGGCTAATACCTTCTCTTTCCTTTCCAGGGACCACATTTCATCAATTTTCAAACTGGATCCAAAACATCATGTACATGTGCATCACCCAATCTCCTTTAAACAAATAACTTCTCAGAATGTAGTAACCAGAAAATAACACCAGTAACCAGACACAAATTTAAACCTAGATCTCTATAGAAATAGATAAAAGACAGCTAAAATATATTTCAATAAAGGTCCGCAACTTCACCGAAGGAAACCTGCGGATATCCGCACTTCTACCGTGACGAGTCTGCGCAACTCCGCACTTGCTTCTTCTTGGGTTCTGCGCACCTCCGCACTGCGCCGTTGTCGCTCTCTTCAGTAGATCTGACTTATAATGCTCCGGTTTCTCCTTCATTCAGATTCAACTATGTTTCACCAACCGATTATCAGAAATTCAGATCTTGCTCTTCTTAAGATATTCAACACTTGTGATTAGCCAAATGATCTCCTTTCCTTTTTATAGGCTAGGCCTCACTCAAAACCATGGACCAAAACCATTGAGAAACAATACCACGGACCCAATACTTGGGTTCAATTATTTTGGATGCATTACCACGGACCAAAACCATAGGATAAAAAACTGTCGGACTAATACCATGAACCAACCATAAGATTTCCCATGAAAGTGCGTGAGCTTTTCTCTGCATGAAAGTGCATGAACTTTGCTGCACTATAATTTATCATCTTAGATGAGTAGGTTGCCATCAAGTACAACATATGTATCATAATTCCAACAAGGAACAACGCATACCACATCCATCGAAAACTCTCTCTCCATACAATGCATTGCCAACATTTGCAAATCGAACCAGTGTTCATAACCAATGCTCAGGTTGCTCAAGAACTGCTTCAATTATTATCACAACTCAAATTCAACGTAGCACACAGAGAAACAATTTCCAAGATTCAATGTAGAGGGACAGAGGATAAATAATATGGTAGGGAATAGGAGTTACAATGACAAAAAAAGACTAATTTTAGGCCTATGCTCTGATACCATGTCAAACCAGGAGAGTAACTCCATAAATGAATTGTATTTTTGTATTAAGAGAAAACTTGGATATATACAAGGAGAGGGAGACTATTTGGATTCATCTACAAGTGTCTCTTCATCTTCCAATGTCCTTTGATTTATATTTACAATATTTACATGATTTTTCCTAATCCCAAATATTAGGTGTCAACATTAACCATTAGATCCACTCAAGCTATACTGCATTGGACAAATTGAATGGCTTGAATGAAATCAATAATAAATGAGTATCCCTTTCTAACTTGTAATATACATATGATCCAAAGACGACGGAAGAAGGCGATGGCGTCCATTGCTTGTGTTGTAGAAATTGAAGAACCCAAATATGGCACCTCATTTGCTGTCAGTTTCCCTGCACTTTTTCCGTTCTGCCATGGTGTCAAGCATAGCTCGGCCCTACGTGCAGATTTGGCCAGAACACACTAGGTTTCCATGACCGTAATGCAGCCTCCCAAAGCCAAAAATGGAATGAATGAACTGAGGCTCGAGAGGACCTTTACAGGAGCTAGGGTGTCGGCTGGCACGGCGACACAGACCAGGCCCCGAGACAAAGGTAAGGGGCGGCACAGTCAAGCGAGAGGGAAGATTGCTATCAATGCCAGCTAGGATCTAGCAGATTTGAACAGGCCCAGGTCCAACGAAAAAGAGGGATTGATGGACAAAGTGGGGATTGGGGTGACCTTGGGCTCTCCTTGACCTCCATTCTAGTATCTACCCAACAGAGCAACCGGTGCAACTCAGCCAGAACCAGATCTCGCCTATTCTTGGTGTTTTTAGTCCTTGAAAAAAAGCATCGGGAATACAAAGCTGAGCGGCGAATCTGAGGTGAATGGGAAAATTTTCACTCAGACAGAACCAAAGACTGAATCATGGGTAAACCCTCTTCCCTTTCAAGTTTTTATTAAAACGCTTTTTGAGATGACACATCTGGCTTGGGTGCAGGTTACCAAAATTGTGTAGTATCTGAAGCACAACATCTTCTAGGATACTGGTTATCCTACAGAATCATAGGTTTTGATCTTTGGAGGCAGATTACTCCAAGACTACGAACCTCTTATGGTCTACAAAATTTTACCTGAGCCTACCATCACTCTCAATCTGAGGCTGAGGGGAGGTGCGGTAGACCATCACCAAACAAATCCACTAGGCAGTGGCATAACATGCAACACAATAAAAATCCCAGAAACATATCAAAAGTAAAAAAGCGAAGGGTTATCTTTCAAGAACATTCTTGAAGGAAAGAAAACAACAACAACAACAACAACAAATCAAACCGCTATAGCGCTCGCCACATACATTATGGATCAACTGAGTCTCACCCCAAAATTATATATGGATATTCCAGAAATAGATGAGTACTATTCTACAATGGAAAAACAAGCGATAATATGCAGATTCAATTGTTTTTGGCCCAAAACTATGGACCTTTTCCATTGGATCTTCAGAACTTGGACTAATTCATGTGACATTTATCTCTATTCCAAAGGATTCTTTATTGTAAAATTTCGTACATCAGAGGAAAGGGACACCATTATGCGGGAAGGACCATGGTTCATGGGATCCATGGGTCTCTTCATTACTCCATGGCTTCCAGATTTTGATCCAAATACAATGGTTGTATCTCGGGTGTTGGTTTGGGTTCGCCTTCATAATCTACCACTACATTTTTGGAGCCATCGAGTCCTGTCTGGTATAGGCAACACCATTGGGCGTTTCATTAAAATGGACACCGAAAGAATGGGGGAAGGAATCTACACATTTGCACGCATTTGTGTGGAAGTAGACCTCAGCAAAGGATTGCCAAACCAAATTCAACTCAAGTATAAACAGGGGTGTTGAACACAGATACTAGATTACGAAAACACTGCATTTAGATGCAGAATTTACTGCCAAGCAGGACATCTTCAAAATATGTGCACAGAAGCTAAAAAAGATGTGCGTAGGAAGAAGAAAGCAGGAAAACAATCTAAGGGATGGCAATTCCCCCCACCAGACCCTGATGTCCCTGATGTGGAGGAAGAAGAGGAGAATGAACACCCCATACCCAAAGAGAGCAACCCGACATTCAAGGAACCAGAAATAGAGGAATTTGTATCACATGATCTGATGGACACTTGCCGGGGAAGATCCCAGACACAATGGATACCAACGGTGCCAAAAGACATCATACTTTAGATCACTCAGATTCAGACAAGGAAAATCCTCACCCTATGGAGGACACTTCTTTAGCACTTGTTTCATCCTTGCCGATCCAAGGGGAGTGGTGAAAGGTCCAGAAGAAAAAGGGGAGAAAAGTTTAATTTCCCCCCCAATTGTACATTATTTTCTTTCTTTATTCTGTGACTTTTGAGCAACAGTCTTTGACTTACTTATTGGATATGCACTTTAGCATCTACAAAATGTAATTTTGTTATTACTAATAAAATTACGATTTTTCCTAGGGAAAAAAACTTGTAATATACATACCATAAAATTCATATCTCAAGTGTTGATAGTGTTCACTAAGCTTATGTTCCATTCATAAAAGAAAAGAAAAGATAATTTCATTAATGTCCAACAAATGACCACTAAAAGTAGGTCAATTAGACTGTTAAGTACAATGATGTTACTCAAGTGGGACTATGGCAATTCATACTCTACTGGACTATGGTAATTCTAACTAATTAAAAAAATATAAAATTTACATCAATCTAGTTAATTAAAAAGTGGAGACATTATTCTCACTTATACACACTATATTAATTCCCATAAAGTGACATCAATGTTGGAAGAATAATATGTCATTGATGTTAAAGGATGACTTGATGAAGATAATAATGTCATAGACTCAAATATCACATTAATCTCTTTCCAACGAGATATAGCATGCCTCCTCACTCCTCTCCAATAAGGAGGAATGAGTATTTTAAGTGGAGAAACCAACTTTAATTCCCCTCTTCAAGTCGGCTTACCTTGAGATCATGTTGGCTCTCCTAGAGACATGATGATTCAATAATGCCTTGAATATTATAAATAAACATCATGTCACCTCCATTTTCTCATTCATTTTCGGCAAAGAACTTGAAAAAAGAGAATAAAAATTAATTCGGACTTGAGGTAGAGAGATAAGGTTCATAGCTCATGAACCTAGAGGCAAGTCAAAGAAAGGTTTTGTGATTGTTATCTTTGTTTTTTATCAAGGTTTATTGGTGTATTTCTATAAAAAAATTGGAGCCATCTTTTTATGGACTTCAAGGTCCTTTGTTGCCTCTTGTGGAGAAGAATTTGGACCTATTTCTTCTAGCTTGAACTCGTCCCTCCTATGGAAGTTTTAGGCCTAGAATAGACTTTAGTCTCTAAAGTTTTCAGACCCCTATATTTGGCCCTCTAGAGAAGACTTATGATCCCTTCTAGAGCAGATTGCCTAGCCTTCATTTGAAGCAAAACCTTTGGCCTCTCAAAACATAACTATCGGCCGTCTTGGAGCAGTATTCTCAACCTCTTGAAGTAGGACTCACGGCCTTTAAGAACAATGCTCTTGGCCTCTTAAAGGAGTAGAAAAATCAACATTTTTTTAATTTTTGTATAGTGTAGACTTGAAGGAAATTTGAAGATTTTTAGAGGAGGCACTTTAGGCCCTTGAGAGTAGTCTATGTTAATGCCTTGTTGTAGAAAACCTTTGAGACAATCCTAAACATCCTTGTTGAATGATTCATGACCATCTTTGGAGCTGAGTTGAGACCATATTTGGAGCACTGTTGAAGACTTCTTGAAGCACAATGTGAAGCAACTTTGAATCAACTTATTGTAATAGGTTTGAAGTTACTTGAATATTGTTTTAAAGTGGTGTTTTGGAAAGATTCTTTTGAAGCATTGAATCAGTCCAAGGTTGGAGCCTCGTGAGAGACTAGGTTGGATCCTGGAACACAAATTGTATGATATAGGCACACACAGTTTTCAAAAAAACACATATAAAAATGATACACTGTCATATTTTAAACTATTCCATCAAACTATTCATGACATGGTAAGAAAGGAACCCAACACTGTCATAAAAAATCACCATGTATAAACAACACACCGAACAACACTTACAATGCATATACCAATGCATTAGGTTTTAACCAACCTAAACATAATAGGATACCAAGAGTTTAATGCAGAGTGATAAAGGGACCAACACATACCACATCCATCGAAAATGCACTCTCCATACAATGCACTGCCAGCATATGCAAGTAAAACTAACGTTCATAACCAATGTTGAGGTTGCTCAAGAACTGCTTCAACGATTATCATAGCTCAGATTCAACGCAACACACACATAGAGAATCAATTTCCAAGAGTCGATGCCAAGGACATTGGATAAATAATATGGTAGGGAATAGGAGTTACAAAGACATAAAAAGATTAATTTTGGTTTTATGCTCTTATACCATGTCAAACCAGGAGAGTAACTTCATGAATGTATTGTATTTTTGTATTAAGAGAAAACTTGGATATATACAAGGAGAGGGAGATTATTTGGATTCATCTCCCACTGTCTCTTCATATTCCAATATCCTTTATTTTATATTTACAATATTCACATGATTTTTCCTAATCCAAAAGATTAGGTGTCAACATTAACCATTAGATCCACTCAAGCTATACTACATTGGAAAAATTGAATGGCTTGAATGAAATCAATAATAAATGAGTATCCCTTTCTAACTTGTAATATACATACCATAAAATTCATATCTCAAGTGTTGATAGTGTTCACCAAACTTATGTTCCATTCCTAAAAGAAAAGATAAGATAATTCCATTAATGCCCAACAAATGACCACTAAAAGTAGGTCAATTACACTGCTAAGTACAATGATGTTACCCAAGTGGGACTATGGAAATTCATACTCTACTGGACAATGGTAATTCCTACTAATTAAAAAAATATAAAATTTACATCAATCTAGTTAGTTATAAAGTGGAGAGATTATTCTCACTTCTACACATTATATTAATTTCCATAAAAGTGACATCATTATTGGAAGAATAATTTGTTATTGATGTCAAAGGACAACTTGATGAAGATAAGAATGTCATAGACTCAAATATCACATTACTTTCTTTCCAATGAGCTATAGCATTCCTCCTCACTGCTCTCCAATAAGGAGAAATGAATAGTTTAGGTGGAGAAACCAATTTTTATTCCCCTCTTCAAGTCGAACTACCTTGAGATCAAGTTGTCTCTTCTAGAGACATGATGGTTCAATAATGCCTTGAATATCATAAATAAACATCATGTCACCTTCATTTTCTCATTCATTTTTGGTAAAGAACTTGGAGAAAGAGAAGAGAAAGTAATCCGGACTTGAGGTAGAGAGATAAGGTTCATAGCTTATGAACCTAAAGGCAAGTCAAAGAAAGGTTTTGTGATTGTTATCTTTTTTTTGGATCAAGGTTTATTGGTATATTTCTGTATAATATTTGGAGCCATATTTTTATGGATTTCGACCTCCTTAGTTGCCTCTTGTGGAGAAGAATTTGGACCTCTTTCTTCTAGCCTGAACTCATCCCTCCTATGGAAGTTTTAGGCCTAGAATAGACCTTAGTCTCTAAAGTTTTTAAATCCATGTACTTGGCCCTCTAGAGAAGACTTCTCTACCCTTGTAGAGTATACTTCTCAACCTTCATTTGAGGTTGAACCTTTGGCCTCTCAGAACATAACTATCGACCCTCTTAGAGCAGTACTCTCAGCCTCTTGAAGTAGGACTCTCGACCTTGAAGAACAATACTCTTGGCCTCTTAAAGGAGTAGAAAACTAAACATTTTTTAATTTTTTGATAGTGCATACGTGAAGGAAATTTGAAGAGTTTTGGAGGAGACCCTTTAGGCCCTTGAGAGTAGCCTATTTTAATGCCTTGTTGTAGCAAACCTTTGAGGCAACCCTAAATGTCCTTGTTGAATGATTCACAACCATCATTAGAGCTGAGTTGAGACCATCTTTGGAGCATTGTTGAAGAATTCTTGAAGCACGATATGAAACGACTTATTGTAATAGGTTTGAAGTTACTTGAATAATGTTTTAAAGTGGTGTTTTTGAAAGAGTCTTTTGAAGCATTGAATTAGTCCAAGGTTGGAGCCTTGTGAGAGACCATGTTGGATCTTGGAATTGTTTTGAGGATTTTAGTCATCATTTTGACCAAGTTGGTGCTTGGATTTGTTCAAGGTTGGAGCCTTGAAGAAGTTAAAGATTTTTTGTACAAGTTGGAGCTTGGATTCTTATAAAGAGGATTTGAGTCCTCACCATATTCATTACTAAAATCAGTTTCTTATTCTACTTATTTTGTTCTAGTTTAATTTGTGATAAAATATTAACTGGCATAATATAATAATTGAAAGAAATATTGATTCACCCTCTCTCCTCCCCACCCTCCCCATTATTTATAACAATTGGTATCAGAGCCAACTTCTTCAAGATCAATCGAACAACTAGAAGAAGTATTTTTGAATCACAATGGCCTGTAAGGATGCTAAGTTCTCCCAATTTGATGGAATATTTTTTTTGTTTTTGAAGGTCATAATGGAGTACTACTTAATGTCTCTTGGAGTCAAAGTTTAGTAATATGTCATAGATGGAGAAAAGATCCCATCTCCTTTTCCAATAGATCCGGATGGAAAGAAATCATTTATAGCAAATACAAAGGCTTTGAATTCTATAACAAGTGGTCTATCAAATTTAGAATTCACCAAAGTTATGGGTATTAAAATAGCTAAAGATGTGTGGGACAATATTATCCATATTTATGAAGGAAATGAAAAGGTAAAAAAGGAAAAACTTCAAACATATAGATGGAATATTGAAAGTCTCAAGATGAATGATGAAGAATATATTACTTCTTATTTTCTCTGAGTGGATGAGGTATTCAATTGTCTTAAAGGCATAGGTGAAGATGTTAAAGAAAATATGATTGTCTAAAAAGTCTTTAGTGTTGGGAATCTAAGGGGTAAAGATTAGATTGATTTCTCTTTCTTTTATAACTTCTTGTGATGTATTTTTACTTATTTTTGTTAGTAGCGTCACTTATTATTATTATGTTTATGTATCATCAAACAGATACCAAAAACAAGAAGAACAAGAACACAAAATATAGGTTGCAATCTAGTGCCAAAACCTCTCCACTTGAGAGGAAAACCCACAAATCTCTTCTCTTCCTTATAGATTCTTCAATTAATCAAGCCTAAGACCTTTATACCAAGACCAATACCCTCCAAGACAAATTCCAACCTTACCGATGATTTTCTTTCCTTTTTCAAGTCAATCCCAATCAAATCTCTTCTAGTAGCACAACTTCAACCTCCAACAACAAAATTTCGTCCTCCACTGCAGCCCTGAAATTTTTGGCCCTCCTACAGTTGTTGTTGCCACACGTGTGAGATTATTTTATCCTCCCAAGACTTCCTTAAACCTTCTCTTGGCTTTCTCTGACTTTTGGAGCTTGAGGATGGCTTCTTGTGACCTTCACTTGACCTTCTTTCCTTCTCTTCTTCAAGATCAAAATTGTAGAGGAAAACCCTAGATTTGTTGCAGAAACCCTAGCCTTCCTTTGCATGTGTGAGAGATAATTATCCCAAAACCAAGTCTTCTTTGTCTTATTACTTCTTCGTTTCCTTCTTCCTCTTCTTACTTCACTTGAATGAGTGAGAGATGAATGTTCTCCAAGGAGGTCGAGTTTCCTCCTTTATATAGTCTTTTCAAAGGTGGACATGGCTCCTCAAATTAGGTCAACTTTCCAGTTGCTAGGCCAACTTGATCTTGGAGGGTATTTTGAAACTTTTAAGGACAAAAATAATTGTCTTTGCAATTTACAATGTGTCCAAAGGGGTCTTCAACTTATGACAATGACTCTTTTGACTTCTTGACCTAGGACAAACCCTGGAAGAACTCAATGGGTGCTTGACCTATAAAATAAAATACATTGAGCATGAAACCCATGCTCTAATAATAATAATAATAATAATAATTTTCTTTCATTTTACAATTTACAAGAATCAAAATTACATTTCATATTTATGAAGATCGAACCTAGTTACATATTTTTCAACACTCCCTATTAACTAGGGAGGTATTCATAAATGGTGCATGGACATTCTCACGAATCCATATTGACATCCTTGTCCACCTTTTCCTTTCACCAATCCATTTGTTGATATCACCTTAAAGTCATACAACAAGATGGCATGACATTGATATTTTTGATATCTCCTTAAAGTCATACAATAAGATGGCATGACATTGATATTTTTAGAAGAGTTAGAGAAACCCTGTATATATAATTTTATTGAATTAAAAAAAAACAATAATAATAATATATGTTTTTAAAGTTATATAATTAAATTTAGAGGAGTAAAATATATATGTTTTAATCCATTTTAATAATAAGAAGTGGATTTTTTTTCATAATATGAAGATTTTATATGTTAATTTAATAACTCGCTTAATTGTGATCTTAAAATTGATTATTATTATTTTGTAAGTAAATAGGAAACATTATATTAGCAAAAAAATTGTATGTAGAATACATCTAGAGAATCATTAAGGGTCCAACTTATGGGACCTTGCCATCTACCCCTGAAGAGATAACCAAATAGGCTGTTAAGTAGAATAAAATTCTGGTGATGAGTCATGGTATATGCAAAAAATAAAAACTCAAACAATTTACAACAAATTTTGTGCCAAAATTTCTGCATTTGTAGTTGAAAGGGCATTTGTCTTCTTTAAGAGAAGAGGGAGACAAGAGCAGGAGTGAGGTGGGTCACTTGGTTATGTTGTTCGCTTGCCTTTGGGATATGAAGAAGCTGAGTAAGAGTGAGTGAGGTCGCTTCGTCGCTTCCCTTGTTGCCTGGATGATCCACATCTAGAGTTTCCTCCACAATGAGACATCCATAAGAGTTGTGGTTGTGGGGAGAAGGTTGTTTGCCAATGGTTTGAGCATCAATTATTGGAGGCATCATAGAAATATCTTCCCTAACAACAGAATTCTCCTGGCCTAACTCGCCTCTATCTCTACCAACTCCTACCAAGATGATGGAGGGAAAAGGAGAGTGAATTTGACAAGAGAGAAAATATTCTGGATTTTGCCTTTAAGACCTATTCGGAGAGCTAGATGAAGTTGAGGATGACACATCTAGAGGAAATATATGTCTAAAGCACAATTCTGATGTGGCTGACATAGGCATTGGATTCGGCCACTTGACGTTCAACACCAACATGAGGAAGCTCCAAGTCTCAGAGATGCCTTGCTAGTAAGTTGTGAATGACCCAATGCCCGTCACCAAGTCTTCGCCTTTCAGCAACTTCTATGGTGATTGCATCTAATATGCTCAGGGATATTAAGGTCAAAGACAACCATATGATCACCAAGCCATGGAATGATGGGAGGGTGTCCCCTCCCCTTGTTGTCGCGATGAACACGACCTCGTTCCCTTACCATGGTGGCATGCTGGAATACATAATTGCTCGATATGTGGGCTTAGGTGACAACAACTGTGGGAATTGGAGAATTCTGACTTCTCTTGGCTTCAAATCACTGCAGGTAAGAATAAGGGTAATGGTTGTAGAGTGGTATAATTAGCATGGTTGCATGCATTAAATCTCGAGTGAGGTTAGACATGAGAAGTAACATCAAGTGGGTGCGGATGAGATGGGCAAAATTGATCCTTTTAACACATGAGTTGTTCACATGGTTGAAATTAAGTGATACAGTGTTATATAGCTACCAGTTGTTGGTAATAGCCATATTGACATTAAATGGAATAATAAGGTACAGTTGGCAAGAGAGCACCCAAATCTGAATATTCATATTACTATTACTATAATAAAATAATATAAATTTATTTATAAAACTATCTAAAATATAATTATGTTTAGATCTGAAATAAATTTTATACTATAGAAACAAAAATTTATATATATATATATATTTATATATATTTATATTATATTAATTATATTATATATATATATACATTATAAAAAAAATGTTTTTAATGTATATATTTCTTTGAGGGAAAAATATACCAATATTTTTTTGGGTCTTAATATGTAAATTTGTTTAAATTAAATTCTTTTACTTGAATGGGTTTGTTTCTTTATGATTATTTAAATTTTTTCTAGTATTGTTATTTTACTTTAAAGTTAGATTTATCTCAAGTTTTTAGATAATTTTATTTATATGTAATTTAATGATGGTTTTTGTCATATAAATGTTTATTATTTTTGTGAGCCTCTACATTGCTCATATTTATTGAGTGAATTTTTACATTGCTCATATTTATTAAGTAAATTTTCTTTTTAGAATCAATTGATTAAAAATAAATATTATTATCTCAACATTGTTTTGAGATCAAACTCTTTATATTTATAATATAAATTGAACATCCATATTTCACTTGGGTACCAAAAATACCAAAGAATTTGAAATTTAGATGTTTGTAACCATTGCATTAGATACATTGAATACTATGTAATTAGCAACTAGTTAATGGGTCATCTTTACTTAGATGAATGCTAATATCTTGATATTTTTAATTATTTTTATATAAATTATTATAATTAGTTTTTTTTTTACTATATAAAAATTATATTGTATTTTTTCTCTTAAATGAGTTATATGGTATTAAAATTTGAAACTATTCCTTAATCTATATTTTCTTAAGTTACTTCATGTCATAAAAAAAAAATCAAGATATAGTTTTACTAGCTCCAAGTTATTAATTAAATTTAAGCATCTAAGCCAATAGACTAATTGATATAGTTTTACTTACTCCAAATTGTTCATTATATTTAGGCATCTAGGTAGAGAGACTAAACAATTTACAACCATTTGAAAACCAATTTGTCAAATAATTCAATTAAAAAAATATATATATCCAAAAATTTTAACCAAATATTTATACATTTTGATACTAAATTAGTTCAAAGAAATTCATATTCATTCAAGGCATTAAACTTTGTTATTCCATTTTTATTTACTATTGCATAGGTTTTATTCACAAGTCTTCATTCTAAAAGCTTCTAAAGACAAATTCTTAGAATCTTTATGCTACATATTGTTATTTAAGTAATCATAAGTCTTCTAATGCAAATGCTTAATTGTGTGATGTGTTTTATTTTCTTATTTTTGTATTTTTGTGTTTACTTGTGTGATGTGTTTTTTTCTTTTTATTT
>APFE030705095.1:55652-85212 GCA_000404065.3 Pinus taeda | reverse complement strand
ATATCTATTTTGCAATCCAAAATATTTAAACTTCCATTTTTAACATTATTATATTTAATGTTTTTAAAATAAATATAAACATCTATGAATCATGAATCATATAACTTAGACAATAACATCAATTGTTATTTTCAGGTGATGTTACACACATAAAGATTTATGAAACATGACTATATCTTTCTTAATGTCCGGACAAAACGAAACTGTAAACATCAACATAAATATTCCCAATACAATAATAGAAGAAATTAGACGATGATCTCTATCTAGTCGGTAATTTCAAATGATAACGACATATACACATGACAAACTATGAATATATACACATATAAACTATGAATATATAACTATGAGTATATTTTTATTCACCTTGGATTTAGTAAAGGTTTTCGAGTGATAACGATATATACACGTGACAAACTATGAGTATATCTTTATTCACCTTGGATTTAGTAAAGGTTATAAATCTTTAGAACAATGATAAAAATAAGATGGGTAAAAAAGTAAAGATAATTATTAAAAACACTCTTCTTCCTTTAATATTATTGCGTTGGTGACGTTGTACTTTTTATTCCGACATATGATGGAGGTTACATGTGGATGATTCCACGTCAGACTGGGGGAGTGGGGGACAACTAGTCGTCTCCCATTTGTCAATAAATGCCACATCTCTTACCAAACTTTGACATATGAGATTCTGCACGTCAGCTTTTACATGTTTGTCAAAGAAAAAGATATACTCGTGCTTCTGCACGTCTGCTTTAAGTCGGTCCGGGTTTTTGCAATAGCACTGTTTTGCTTGCTCTGTTTTTTTCCCAATTTTTGTCTTTTTTTATTTCGCTTCATTTGGAGTGCAGTGGAGGTTCAAGGAATTTTATTTGGTTGTTTTTGTTTTATTTGCAGTATAGTGGAAGTTTTTTTTTAAAGGTGTTCGTAATACTTTTGTACGTTGCGGCAGTGTGGGGTTTGTTTTTTTTTTAATTTCATTTTTTTAAATGTTTGTTTTATTTATAGTAGAGTAGAGTGGTGGTTGAGGCAAGAGCTAACCAGCCTGTTACAGGACATTAAATGATTGGTTAGCTGCATGCCTTTTAACTTTATAACACACTTTCGCGCATTCCGAGATAAATGAAAAATAATGAGTGTGTTATAAAGTTAAAGGGCATGCAGCTAACCAGTCATTTAATGCCCTATAGCAGTCTGATTAGCTCTTACCGGTGGTTGAGGTTTGTTTTGTTTTTATTTATTTTTTTAAAAGTGTTGTAATATTTTGTAAGTTGTAGCAGTTGTACCAGTGTGAGGTTTGCTTTTCTTTAATTTTATTGTTTTAAATGTTTGTTTCAAGTGGAGTTTTGAGGTTTGTTTTGTTTTTATTTAATTGGTAAGATGGGGAAGGTTTTTATGCATTTTTTTGTGATTTTTTATTTGTGTTAAAAATAAAAGATTGTGATAATTTTATCTTTTATTATTCATTTGTTATATTATCTTGATTACTAATAAATACATATTATTATTTATATTATTATATTGTTTTATTTATTTTTTAAGTTTAACTATTATATTAATTATTTGATTTTTAAGTTTGACTTAAATATTATTTTTATTTTTATTTTATGTTTAGATATCTATTCATTTCATTAAAATTTTCCTTTTGAATAATTATTTTTCTTAATTCAATATTAACAATTATATTCTAGTTTTTTGGTTGTGTTCCAACAGGTTTGATTTCATAAGTCTTGTGGTTCAATCCCAAGCAAAACTATGTATTTAAACTTTCTCTTCATCTATTTTATCTTGATGCCAAGATCTGATGATGTGATTTTTACAGAAAATTCTCTTACTTTTCAATATAAAAATATATTAATTAAAAAAATAAAAAAATTATGTACAAAAATCAATAATACAAACTAAATTACAAACTAAAAAGTAATAATATAAAAATAAAATTATGAAGTTAAACTAAACAAAATTATTATAAAAATTGAAATATCAAAACTAAACTAAAAATTAAAAGTAATTAAAATAAAACTAAACTAAAATAACTAAAAGTCTAGATTATAATCATATTAGCTAAAACCGAATGAAATTAACAATACAACCAAAGTAAAAAGATCAATCCTTCAAATTAAACTACAAACTAAAATGTAATAAAAGTATATTAATGATATAACCAAAGTAAAAAATCAATAAGTTAAACTAAATTACAAACTAAATCGTTGAAAAAAATAATAATAATACAAAAATATATTAAATAAGAATCAAAATAAAATTATAAAGTCAAACTAAACTAAATTATTATAAAATTAATTAACAAAAAATAACTAAAAAATTAAAAAAAATTTAAAATAAAACTGAAAATAATTAAACCACATTTAAAACTATCTAAAACAACTAAAAGTCTAAATTATAATCGTTAACTAAAATTGAATGAAATATAAAATATAGTTAAAAAAATCAATTGTCAAACTTAATTACAAACTAAAATATAATAATATAAAAATATTAATTAAGAATTAAAATAAATTTATGAAGTTAAACTAAACTAAATTATTTATAAAACTTGAAGTAACAAAAAAAAAATAAAAATTACAAATAATTACAATAAAACTAAAATAATAAGTAAAGCACATTTAAAACTAAACTAAAATTATATTTAAGTAAATTATAATCATATTACTTAAAACTAAATGAAAATAATAATACAATTTGATCATTAGGGTACCAGCTTCATTAATGTAATTGTTTTTCAATTCTTTGTATTAGTTTGTTTGGATAGTAATCATTTTGTAGTGTTGGATTTTGCCACGGGATTTCTAATAGGAGAGCATAATTTAGAATTCAAGCTTGCATTTGTTCTAGAGTTTTTGGCCTAACTTTTTTAGTACATAAATGCATTCAAAATTGTACCACAATGCAAAATAATTTTGCAAGGCTTCGATCATGAACATGTAAATTTGAAAATTAGTGAATAGCCTAGATTTTTAACTATAGGGTTGTTGATCCTGAAACTTTGTTGTAGTCTTCTACCTATTACTCTTACATGTAATATTAATTTTTACTTATATGGAATACAATATGGAAAACCTAGTTTATAAGACACTTGTTTGTATGTTGTGTATCAATATGTTGTCAAATCAATCTTGTCATGATATCAGAAAAATTTCATTTATTCGAAATATAATTATACCTATAATTTATTTTTTGCACTTACCAATCAATAATCCCCAACATTGTTAATTTGTTACATGATAAAGTTATGGATATTGGTATTTTGCATCAATATTTACATTAATGTCATGGAGTTAGAATTTTTTTAAATAAATTTTTAAATGGAATTTAATTTTATTTATACAAAGAATGAAATAATTAATAGATAATATTAATGTTATTTATTTTTTACTATAAATTATTTTATACATAATTGTCATAGTTCCATTTCTCACAAATAATTTTTTTTTTGGTTTATGTAAATATTTATATATTTTATACGGTTTAGTCACCTTATGCCGCTTTATGCACACTAATTGACATAAGGTAATGGTTCGGTTTAAGGGTTGATGTACTGCTTTTAGACTTTATTAAAAATCTCTGTATGGCTGGACACATGTTATCCACGTGGCAATTGTCCAGGAGGTAACTTTTCGTTTCCCTCTAGCCATCACGTGGCATCCCTTATCCATTACTATGTGTAATAACTCTTGCTCTGCTTCGTACTGTACGAGGCCGGCAGGATGATCGAGCTTTTCGCCTTGCATCAACGATGGAGCACACACCTCATCATCCAACGGTGGCAGATATTTTCCATGGGCCGCCGACCTAAACTAACGCTTGTTTTGGGTAACGAACTCATTTGGGTTAGGAAATTTCTCTGCGGCTTTGTTCCAGTTTAGTCCATGCATTCTGTCCCGAAGAGCCCAGCTTGCAGACCCTATTTCAAATGCCGAAGGATTTGTTTCCAACCCTTCAGGTAATCGAACACACAGCGTTATGATAATTATGTATTCTTTTGGCTAAGCGCTCTTCTCGTTTTACTGAGAAACTTTTGATTTTGCACATGCATCATGTGTCTGCAAGGTTATTCGACAATGGAGTCCTTGTACAACACTGAAATGAGTGCTATTCACTCGTGGGCCAGAGTTTTTCTTAGTGGTAAGTGTTCTTGACACAAAAACGCGGATGAATTTCTTGAGTTTTTCTTTTTATTGCATATTGTATTAATTCTACTGTTGTCTAACTTGTGCTACTCGGGTTGTTCCTTGTACAAGTTAGGCACCTGTCCCTCACACGGCCTAGAGACTAAGGAAAACCCCACCATCGTTCTGTCCAAAGTTCCAGGTATGGGGATTCCTACCAGCTGCGACCATGTCATTTTGCATTAGAGGTTTTTCTTATGTTTAAAGGAGGGTAACCCTCCGGGTCTCTTTTATTTTTGAATGAATAAGGGTGTGGAGGGTTTATTCGTTCCCTCCAGGCTCCAGTTACATGGACATGACTAATGTACTTTAGACTCTAGAATTTGGGCGTTCGACAACAATTCCTCTGCTCGGACAATTGTAACTGTATATAAAATTTTAACGCACACCTGTGCTCATTTTTCTCACGGCATATTAAGCTCCTTGCCTTCTGGCTATAATTTATTGTGATGGTTTACTGCTTTTGACAACATAATCATTTTTCCTTGTTTATGCTTGCTAAATGGTTACCACACCGCGGCTTTTCTGTACAGAAGTTATAACTCGTTTTGTTTTTATTCTAATTCATAGTATGGAATAGCCTTTATCTATGTCACGTTCTTTATTTAGTTGCACATACATGTTCTGTTTGTACAAGGTTTTATGTATTTGACTGAACTTGGTCTTCTTTCCTAAGTATGCAACTTCCCTTGTCGAGAGGGTCCAACTACCCCACAATTACAGTGTTTAGCGTCTTTTAATTAACTCTTGTTGGCATCCAAGTTATTAATCCTTGTATGATGGGGAAGAGTTAACGCGGAAAGATATTAACCCTACCAACCTAATGCCTCATCATATTTTATACCCAGTTTTCTTTTGGGCTTTCTCCATTGGTTAGATAATGTCCATGGAGCGGGTCTCCAGCCACGCCACACTGCTTACAGGCCCTGCCTTAATACTGAGGGAAATGCTCTACTGCATCTTTAAATACGACCTGCAATAATCTCTGCTTAGGATAGGGTTGATACAGGTTTGTGGCAAAGTAGATGTTGTTTTCTTTTCTTCTATTTATATATACTTATGTCTCTTTCAAAGAAAAGAAGCTCGGTCCAAGGGTTGCAGACCATTAATGAGTAATGTTGGTCTTTAATCGATTCTATTCACTCGCCTATTTTCGGGTCTGTCTATGCGTTTACAGATCGTTACCACATTTTTTTTTCTTTGTTAAAGTTTCCCTTGTGCAGCTGGCCTAATTTTTCATAGTTTGCCTAAGGGTTTCGCTTTCCTTCATCCACTATTGCTTGAAGGCCGGTTACTACATGTGGTAAATTTTTTCCCGAAAAGTTTAGTTTGATAGCCCTTCCCAATACCGTTAATGCCACATTGCCAGCATGTCCTCAATTCCAAAATCTGAGTGAAGAAAAATGTCTATCAGAGACGGTTACTATGAAGTTCTGAGTTGACCCTCTTCCGGGTAATGAACTGCCACTACTACCCAGTTAATAGTTTATATGGAAACTACCTGGCCTCCCTATTTTCTTTTTCTTTTTATTTTAGAATAATACTCTTTGCTCTTCTCTAAAGATCTACAACCTACAGAAAATTAAACATTTTTTTTTTTTTGGATTCAAGTCAAGACCACATACCTATGTTGCCTCCTGTAAATGCAATTCCTTCCTCTGCTCCGAGATAAAGTCACCTCTGCTCTTCACAGCTAGTCATCTACCCAACCATGACACTGCCTTTCGAGACCAGTCTCCCCCCTAGCTTGCTCAAAGACTACCGTCTTTGATAGTTGCACGCGCTCTGCGCCCTTACCATCTGATCCTCACCAAACGTGGTAAGCCCCTTCCCTTCACCTATTGCTTGTCTTCTACAGCACAACCTTTTTCTCCCTCTTCCCCCTCCTTTTCCTGGAAACCATTCCACGGTTGGGGAAAGGGCGGTTAGGGTTTGCAACTGTTTTTTTTATATATGTTTTAGCTTCTCTCCTCAGAAGTTACATGATATCCCTGTTATTAGGAAATCATATATTTTTTCTTTATCTCCTTTTACTGAAAAGAAAATATAAATTTATACAACAAGTAATATATATATATATTATATATATATATATATATAATATATATATATATATAATATATATATATATATATATATATATATAATATATATATATATATATTTTTATAACTGTAGTAAATAAAATATTTACAATAGTCTGGGGATATGACATCTCCCCCTCCTGAAATTAGACATTGTCCCGATGTCCTTCAGTTATAAACAGTCGTAGGTAAGCTTGTTTCATGATTTCTTCATCCTCCCAAGTGGCCTCATCAGGCCCAAAGTGTTGCCACTGCACTTTAACTTGGGTAATAGCTCGCTTTCATAGCAGTACTTCTCTTTGGTCGAGAATGTTCTACGGCTCAACCAAGATTTCTCCTTCTGGTTCGACTTGCAACATGCAATATTCTAAATCAGTTTCTTTAAAAGAAAACTTTTAGACTAGTCTACTGGAAATAATTCTCACCTGTACATCCTGCCATCTGATTACATGTTTAGGATCATAAACATATTTTTTTAATACGGAGACATGGAAGACATTGTGGACCTGGATGTGACTTGGCAGGGCAAGCTGGTAAGCCACTGGCCCAATTCTTGCCAAGACCTGGAATGGTCCACAATATCGGGGTGCCAACTTGGTACACCCGCTCCATTGCAATGTACTCCTTCTTGCTTGAATTCTCACATACACATGATCACTGACTTGGTATTCTTTAAACCTCCTTTTCCGGTAAGCAAAGTTCTTTTGCCTATCCTGAGCGGCTTTTAAATTAGACCGTACCTTTTTGACCATTTCCTCCATATCCCCAAGCATTTCCGGCCCCAACATTAATTTTTCTTCTGGTCCACCTCAGCTTGAGGGTGTGCGGCACTTCTGCCCATACAATACTTCAAATGGGATCATCTGCAGTGATGTATGATAGCCATTATTGTATGCGAACTCGACCAAGTGCAGGTAATCTTCCCACCTGGTCGGTTGCTACATTACATATGCCCTTAACATATCCTCCACCACCTGGTTCACCCGTTCTGTTTTCCTGTCAGTCTGAGGGTGATATGCTGTACTAAAATTCAGTTGAGCTCCCAGTTCTGCAAACATTGTTTTCCAAAAGACCGATGTAAATGTTACATCATGGTCTGAGATTATTGTTTTTGGTAATCCATGCAACCTAAATATGTTTTGCATAAAGATATGAGCGATCTGTACAGCTATGTAAGTAGATTGCTCATTTACTTAATTTGTCCACCACCACCATGATGGAGTCGTTATTTTTCCTTGTCTTGGGCAAACCTGTTATAAAGTCCATAGAAATGGTTTCCCACTTCCATTCGGGAATGGGTAACGGTTGCAATAATCCCGTAGGATGTTGGTGTTCTACCTTGATTTGTTGACACTCTAAACAGCGTGCCAAGCACTCCGCCACATCTCTCTTCATACCCAGCCAGTAATATTCTTTTCGGAGGGCAGTGATCATTTTCTGATATCCTGGGCGTCCAACATAGTGACTGATATGAAATTCATCTAAAATCAAATTCTTAATGTTGTTCTGATTGGGAACATATAGTCTTTTCTTGCAGTACAACATTCCAGCATCATCCACCCCATAATCTTGTTGATTTTCCTTGCTAGTAGACCACTGTATTTGTTGTTTTATCTGTTGATATATAGTATCTTTCTCTGCTACTTTTTTGATCATCCCCTCGAAGGGGATTTTCCATTCGCTATAGGAAATTTCATATAAACACTGTAATTTCCGACTTAACACGTCTGCCACCCGGTTCTCTTTCCCTTTCAAATGTTTGATTTCAAAGTCAAAACCACTTAGGAAATCCACCCACCGTGCTTGCCTAGCATTTAAAGTGGGCTGGCTAAAATAATTGGTCAGACTATGGTGGTCTGTTAGCAATAAAAATTTTCTTCCCATAAGATAATGTCGCCACATCTTCATGGCGTGTATGACGACTGCCAATTCTAAGTCATAAGCGAAAGATTTCTGCTCATGTTCTTTTAGTTTCCTCGACTCGTAAGCAATTACCTTCCCTTCTTGCATCAACACGCCTCCTACACCTTCCTTTCTTGTGTCAGTGCACACCACATAGTCCTTATTAGGATCAGCTAGGCTCAGAATGGGTGCGGTGGTGAGCAGATGCTTGAGCTACTGAAATTTTTTTTGGCATTCTGGTGTCCATCTGAAAGCCCTTCCTTTTTTCTGTAAGGAAGTGATAGGATACGCTACTCTTAAGAATCCCTCTACAAATCATCTGTAATAGCCAGCTAACCCCATAAAGGATCTGATGTCCACTACATCCTTCGGTACGAGCCACTCCATTATGGTCTTTATCTTTTCAGAATCTACTGTGATCCCTTCCTTCATGATTATATGGCCCAAATACTGTATGTCTTCCTTGAAGAAGTCACACTTGCTGAACTTGGCATATAATTAGTGTTCTCAGAGAGTTTGCAGCACTAATCTAAGGTGCTCCTTGTGCTCTTCCATAGTGCGGGAATATATCAATATTTCATCAATAAATATCAGCACAAATCTATCCAAATATTGATGAAATATGTTGTTCATTAAGCACATAAAAGTTGTGGGGGCATTAGTTAACCCAAAGGGTAGCACCACAAACTCGTAATGTCCATACCTTATTCTAAAAGTTGTTTTAGCTATGTCTTCTTCCTTAATCTTGATTTGGTGATACCCTGATCGCAAATCAATCTTGGAAAATACTGTTGCACCTTTCACTTGGTCAAATAGTTCATCAATCCGGGGTAAAGGATATTTATTTTTGATTGTTAGTTTGTTCAACTGACGATAATCTATGCACATGAGAAGGGTCTCATCCTTTTTCTTAACAAACAATACTGGAGCTCCCCAAGGAGACACACTAGGGCGAATATAGTTTTTGTCTAACAGTTCCTGTAGCTGCATTTTTAACTCTGTCAACTCAAGTGTACTCATTCTGTAGGGCACTCAGGATATCGGGGCTACCCCTAGTACCAATTCGATAGTAAACTCTATATCCCTCTTAGGTGGCAGTCCGGGAATCTCCTCCGGAAACACATCAGCAAATTCTTGTATCATAGGGATGTTGTCCAATGTGGCTGTTTTATCTTTCAAGGTAGCATAGCCCACTTGGATGGCATAGAGATGACACCCCTTCTTAATGCATTTTGCTAACTGAGAGGCAGTTATTGGCCGAACCTGTACTGGCCGCTTAATCCCTTGTATCTCTTGCCTTACTCCAAGCTCATCACTATAATAAATAGTCTTTGTTTTGCAGTTGACTAAGGACCAGTGCTTTTCAAGCCAGTCCATACCAATTAGAACGTCATATGAACCAAGGGGGAGCACGTTTAAATCTGCCATTACTGGCTACCCTGCTATCTTTAAAGAGTAGTTATTGACTTTTGCAAGCACTCGCCTCCTGGCCCCTGTAGCCAGTTATACTAGCCATGGATTCTTGAATTTAACAGGTTGCAATTTACAATGCTCTACAACCTTAGGACTAATATAACTTAATGTGGCTCCAGGATCAATTAAAACAGTTACAGTAAGGGCTGAAATTTTACCTTTGAATTCCACCATGGTCGGCTGGTACTCCACCTGACAATCATCCAGGGCTACATTAATCCATGGTAGACTACGTCCTATATCGCCGACTGTTGATGCTTCATGGATTTGGGATACCTGTTCGGGTCCCTTTCGTTGAGGGCATTTTTTGACATAGTGAGGCCCTCCGCAACCCCAACACTGTACTGGAGGCTTTGCTATCCCTTCGCTGTCTAACTTTACAGGCTGTTCGCCGACTCTAGACTCATTGGTTGGCTTGGACCTGAGCGAATTTTTCTTTACAGTTCTACTGTTTTGCCCCTTGCCAACACCCTTGGTACCACTACCGCAATTCCCTTTATTGTTTCCAGCCAACTTATTACTTCTCTTATCATTCCATCTTTTACCTGGAATTTCTCCCTTCTATTTACTATGCTGGTAACAAATCCTGGCTTTACGTATTACTTCATCCATTGTCTTTGGATTTTCAAACTCAATCCTTTCCCGCATATACAGAGGTGAACTACTAACAAACCTTTGTACTTTAGCTTTTTCCTCTCTAATATAAGGCACATAATGAAGCAATGAAGTAAAACGAGTGATAAATTCATCTATGGTTTTCTGTCCCAACAACAAGTCATGGAATTCTCTCGCCTTTTCATCATAAAAACGCTCGGTCAGGTATCTTGCCTTAAAGTACCTTTGAAATTTCTCCCAGGTTATGGTCTGTTCACTTACTCCTCTTACGATCTTAACTTCTTCCCACTACAGGGTGGCTTTTCCCTGTAGCTTGAAAATGGTCAGTCGTGCCTTAAGGTTGTGATCGTATTCATATAGCTGGAAATATTTGTTCATATTAATCAACCATGCCTCAGCTGCTCCCTCCTGTTCTCTGTCAAAGTGTGGCGGTTTAATCTTACGAAATCCCCCTTGCAACTCTATCCATTGCCTTTTTAATGTCTGTTGTTTGGATGCATTATCAGGTCATTCCTCCCTTTCTTCTGACCCGTCAGGTTCTATGTGGTGATGCTGCTCTTCTGACATTCTTTGCTGCTCCACACTGGGATTTGCTGGGCTGGTTCTGTTTGTCGAACAGGATTTTTATGATTCTCTCTTGTTCCATAGTTTTCCATGCGTTATCTTCTCGTAACCGGGTCATTTCATTTTTCAATTCCTGCACTGTCTCCAAAATGGACAGATTTGTATTGCGAGCCTCCTCTCCAAGCTGTACCCATAGCTCGGGGTTATTCTCAGGACCAGGTACAGGTCCTTGACCCATTGCATACTTGCATGACGCACTGTCCGCTCTTCTCATACTGTCAGTATTATGGTTTCCTGTCTTTAACAATTTCAGTCTGGTAGCCCTTTCCCTTCACCTACTTCCTATCTTCTACAACACAACCTTTTTCTCCCTCTTCCCCCTCCTTTTCGTGGAAACCATTCCACGGTTGGGGAAAGGGCGGTTAGGGTTTGCAACTATTTTTTTATATATATGTTTTAAATTCTCTCCTCAGAAGTTACATGATATCCCCGTTACTAGGAAATCATATATATTTTTTTATCTCCTAAAAGAAAATATAAATTTATACAACAGGTAATTTTTTTTTTTTTTTTTTTTTTTTTTTTTTTTTTTTTTTTTTTTTTTTTTTTTTTTTTTTTTTTTTTTTAAACTGTAGTAAGTAAAATTTTTACAATAGTCTGGGGATATGACAATAATAATGTTAAAAAAATTAGTTTTAGTGGTTTAGTAAATAATTTATTTTTGTAGGGATGTAAGTTGAAGTTTTTGGAAACATGTTGTAACTACTTTTTTTTCTTTACATTTACGAAATAATTATATTTAATGTAATAATAGTAGCCAATATTTTGTTGTTGTTCATCTTTATGCAAACTTCCACTACAATGGAAAATGTATTGACTTACTAGTTTTATATAAGGGGGGTGGGTTTCATTTTGTTATCATATTAAACACTAATTCCATTAGTTCCATATATTTTGTAATTATGTAAATAAATCCAATTCCAAATAAAAAAAATTCTAAAATTAAAATCATTTTGGTGATGTGCTTGAAAATGGGAAGCAATGGATTCAAATATGGTCATAAAAAAGAGGATGTATACATTTTTGTCACCAAAATTATCTGAACTGCATTATTAGAAGTCACTCATGAATATGAACATTGAACAATAATAATTAAGTTCCAAAAATTTAAACTTCGAAACTTTAGTTCTTGCATGTGTTAACAGGTGTCTCATTTTATATAGCTTCAATTTAAACCAATGTAATTATAGATTTTATTTTTTCATTACATTCTATTACATTCTATGTTTTTAGAATTGATATTCTTCTTTTTAATCAAACTTGTATGAAGGAAAATTTATACATTGGTTTGTGTTTTGAATCTTTAATGGTTGTCTTTTTTACTTGGAATAATATATGGGATAGTATATAAATGGGTTATTTTTTATAAATAGCTGAATACTTAAAAATAAGCATTAACATGTGTCTCATTTTATATAGCTTCAATTTAAACCAGTGTAATTATAGATTTTATTTTTTCATTACATTATATGCTTATTAGAATTGATATTGTTCTTTTTAATCAAACTTGTATGAAGGAAAATTTATACATTGGTTTGTGTTTTGAATCTTTAATGGTTATCTTTCTTATCTGGAATAATATATGGAATAGTATATAAACTTGGTTATTTTTATAAATAATTGAATACTTAAAAATAATAAAAAGATTATTGTTTTTAATATTTAAATATGTTGTAGTGTTAGTGTTTTATATATATATATATATATATATTTGGGTATTTAAAAATTTCTTATTTTTTTTTTTCTCGGTAAAACTAGCTAGCCTGTTATATTATATTTACAGTAAAATGTTTACAAGCAGTGAAGCAGGACTTCCATGGCCGCCAATGGTGCCTTGGGTGACTTAGCGTTGACTCAAAAAGCTCCCACGCAGGGGTAGCATCAACAACACTTCCAAAATTCCTCCAAAAAGACTGACTGAGGCATGAAACCAATTCAATTTGCCCATCAACAGACCCAGACATATTGAATTAAACATAAGCATGCTTGCCCACGCAGGGGCGTTCTTCATAACCAGACTGAGGACTGATACAAACAAGACAGACTGAGACAAAACACGACCAAAACAAACTGGACAAAATAAGAAACTGTAAGTGAACAGACATAATGCTAACCCGTACCCATTGACCCGCAACAAACAAAATCCTGGACCCGTGCTGAGTGGAAACGGCAGGTGCTGGAGCGCACATAGGAAGGTCAGTCAGCGTCAGGAATTTTCTCCTCCACAATGGTGAACCATCCCTGACCCTCAGGGATTCCTTCCCACATGGTGGCCCATTTGTCCTGTGCTGAGCCTTGAGATTCCTTCGCCTAGGGGAGAGAGGGAGCGGCCATAATCTCCTTCCCTGAGGTACCCTCCCCACTTGATGGAGGCAGCACAGGGCCCGCCTTTCCAGAGCCCTCTGGGGGTGGTTCCTCCAATCTTGGAGGCGTCTCTCCTTCATTCCCTTCCGGAGCTTGAGTAAAAAGCACTGAAACATGAGCATTAATTCCTAGATTATCCTTGGATTTTCCCAGGGTGAACACCACCGAGCCAAATGCCGGGAGGGCTGGCTCCCCTTTGCTCGCATTGCCAACCTCCATTTATTGCCCAGCTTGGAGTGGCTTGACCCCTACCCTCCTATAGCAATAGCAGCAGCAGCAATGGTGGTGCTCCCTCTCTGCCGGTGGGCGCGAGGATGAGCCACGTCCAGAACCCCTCCTGCAAGGTTGCCGTTGTCGTAGCCTCGCCATGGGCAGTTCTCCTTCTCCCTTGCTAGCTTTGAGCGTTTTGTGAGGCCAACCAGAAGGCACAATTCACCACCAGAACCTTCCAAGCACCACCACCACCTTTGAATTTTCCACAGAAACCTCTGAATTCGCCACCAGAACGTCTGAATTCGCCCCCAGCACCTCTGAATTTTCCACCAGAACCTCCGAATTCGCAGCCAGAACCTCTGAATTCGCCCCCAGCACCTCTGAATTTGCCACCAGAACCTCCGAAATCGCAGCCAGAACCTCTGAATTTGCCCCTAGAACCTCTGAATTTGGCACCAGGACCTCTGAGTTCGCCACCAGAACCTCTGAATTTGCCACCAAAACTTCTGAAATGCTCTCAAATTTCCTCTTTCTCTCAAAACAGGAACCTGAGTAGGAGCGTCGAGAAGCCCAGAAGGTAGCTTGAGGTGGTGGGATAGCCGCCCTCCTGCCAGTCTGCCTCTGCGTAGAATGTCTCTGCAATCGCAGTACCTTAACACCACTAAAAAGATGAACCGATAACTGCACCTCCATGCCTTGATATCCCTCAACATTCCTTTGTTCGAAGCGCACCATAACTGAAGCCATCCCTTCAATCTGCTCAGCATTGAATGCTCAGAGCATAAACCTCGCATGATTAAGCCTTTGACGGCTAAGTCCTTCCTGCATTTAATTGATCACGGGGCGGCACATGGTGGACATGTGGCTCAGCCATTCGTGACGTGCCATCACCCACATCCGGGGGTTCAATATCGCTTTGAAGGAGATTCTTACATTCCTGAGTCTGTTGATTGCTGGGGATGATGTCCAAATTTCCTGCTTGGAAAGGATGGTAGTTTTCTACCCCAATATTGGCTAGGAGATCAGTTACCTTATTGCCTTCTCTTCTGGAGTGATGAAAGGAGAGGGCTCTGTGGTTATGTAGCTCTTGAGCAATGTTGTTTAGCCTTGCTTCTAGCCTCCAACTGTTAGCTACTTTTCTGGTTTGAGAGCCATTCTGAATGCGAGTAACCATGCTGATGATGACCTGGGAATCGCCTTCCACTATCAGTGGTTGAAGATTCTGGCATCTAGCTACTAAGAGCCCTTGCCAGAGACCCTCCAACTCCGCCGAGTTATTGGTGTCCCATCCTATATTGCCGAAGTAGATCTGCAGGGTGTTACCATTGTGATTACGAATGATACCACCATAACCTGCTGGCCCAGGGTTGCCTTTAGAGGCTCCGTCGAAATTAAGTTTGTAAGAGTTGGTGGGTGGGGCATTCCATTTTCTGACCTCCTTGTCATTACCTTTCGTTGTCCGCTGGGTGGCATTTCCTTGTGGCAGTTCTAGCTTCCAGTTGTCCAGGATGTTTTTCTCGTTGTCCTTAGTAGGGAGGCCTTCCTTAGTCCATGATTTCAGAAGCATGGTCTCTTTGAGGTTGCCATGCAGTCTGCTCCAAATTTCCTCAATGGGCGAGCTTTGGTTTTTGAAAATGCGCCTATTCCTTTCTTTCCATATGTTCCATATTACTGTGCCAGGGATTATATTCCACATGTAGTTAAGGATCGCACAGTCATAGGGGATTTTTGGCCATTGACGGATGGTATTTATGATGTCTCCAGGTCCTCTGCATCTTCTTTGACATCTGAAGCCAACCTGATCCCACAACTTGTTGGCGATTGGGCATGTGTCCAGAAGGTGCTGTAAGGTTTCCTCATTTTTAAAGCAGTTGTGGCATATTGAGGGCCCATGGAAATTGCGTCTCCTTAGCTTGTCCCAGGTGAGAATATTTTTATGTCCAACCATCCAGAGGAAATGTGATATTTTGGGCCAGGCTTTGAAGCTCCAAATTCGCTCCCATAGAGGGTCCGGTCTAGTGGTGGAGTCGCCTATGAGGTTATAGGCTTCAGATGTGGAGTAAGATCCTTTGGGGAGGTAACCCCATCTGAGGATATCCTCGCTGTTCTCAAACCGGATGCTTCTCTTTTTTAACTCGTCTTCGAGTGCTGTTGCCTCTTGAATGCTTGTGATTGTGGTTATTTGGTTGCTCGGTCGCCATTTTCTGAATCCATTTACCGTGTCCTGTTCCCAGAATTGATGGACGGTTGCATGCTGCTGCTCCTGTCTATTCGGAATGATCATTGGAGGAAGAACACTTGAAAGTTTGGGTTGTTGGTTCCAGGCATCCTTCCAAAATCTGGCACTATGACCATTTCGTATTTCCCAGAAGATGTGCTTCTGGATGAGCTGATGATGTTGCTTGGCTGCATTCCAAATAAGTGATCCATTGATTGTGGGCTTGAATCTTATGAGCTCTACTTGTGGCATATTGTTGGTGTATTTGGCCGTCCATATTTTGGCCCATAACTTATCTGGATTAGTTAACCATTACCACCAGATTTTGGCATTCATGATGGAGTTGCTGCTCTCTGGATCTTTGAGACCTATGCCTCCTTTGTTTTTGGGCTTGCACACAGTGTCCCATTTCACTAATGCCCATTTATGATTAGTGGCTGAGCTTCCCCATAGAAAATGCCGCTGAAGGTTTCTCAATCTTTTCAAAACCCATTTTGGAGCAGCAAGGATAGAGAAAAGATAGAGAGGCATGGCTTGAAGAATGGACTTAATAAGCATAACTCGACTGGCTAGATTGAGGGAGCGGTGAGTCCATAAATTGAGTTTTGAATCAAGCTTCTCAAGAAGAGAATGCCAGGCAGGCTGCTTAATGGCCGAGGCAGTAAGGGGAGCACCAAGGTAGGTGGAGGGGAGGGAGGCGGATTGAAAGCCTAAGATACGGGTGATGGCTGATTTAATAGGCGGGGGGGTGTGGAAGAAAAAAATTTGAGACTTGGAGTTATTGACATGAGTGCCAGAGGCTTCTGAGAAGTCGTTGAGCATCGATTTCAGTCGAGAGGCTTCCTGAGCTGAGGGGTAGCCATAGAGCATGGTGTCATCGACAAATTGTTGATGAGAGGAGGCTAGGGAGTTGTGAATGGAGATCCCTTTAAGCTGATTAGATTGGAGGGCCTGCTTGATGTGTCTGCCAAGACCCTCAGCCATAATAACAAAAAGGAAGGGGGAGAGGGGGTCCCCTTGTCTAATGCCTCTGGAGGGTTTGAAGGGGCAGGAGGGAAGACCATTGACAAGAAGGGAAAAATGAGAGGAGGTGATAAGACTCATGATCCAGCGAACCCAGGTGGAGCAGAAACCAAAAGCTTTCAACATATGTTGAATGTAAGACCAGCTGAGCTTGTCGAAAGCTTTGGAGAGGTCGAGTTTGAGTAACATTCCAGCTTGCTTGGATTGTTTGAGGGAATGGATGATTTCATAGTGAGAATGATGCCATCCATAATCTGTCTTCCCTCGACATAACCCGATTGCTCCGGGGAGATGAGCATGGGTAGAAGGGGTTTTAATCTGTTAGCAATAACTTTGGAGATGACTTTATAGAGGACGTTGCAGAGGGCGATGGGTTTGAATTTCTCAGGAGTTAGGGAGTTCTCCTCTTTGGGTATGAGGGTGATGAAAGTGGAGTTAAGGGATGGGAGCAGCCAGCGTAATGCTCTGGACTCCTCAACAACTTGCCAGACCTCTTCTTTAATCAAGTCCCAGAAAGCATGAAAAAACGTGGTAGTGAAACCATCTGGTCCAGGGGTCTTACCTTCCTTGAGCTGCTCCATCGCCTCGTCGACCTCTTGGGCTTGAATTGGGCTCATGAGTAACACGTTGTGCTCCTCTGTAACCAACTTGGGGATATTGCTGGTGATTCTTCCAATCGCCCTTTGCCGATCCACCGCTTGCTCTTAGTGTACCTGCTGAAAGTGATTGAGAAGGACTTCTTCTATTTTCTCATGCTCCTCAACTTTTACCCCCTCTTGGTTATGGATAAAGGGAATCTTATTGTGCATCTGCCTCTGCACTGTAGTTCGGTGGAATAATTTGGTATTACGCTCCCCTTCTTTTAGCCATCGTATCCGCGATTTTTGCCTCCAATAAATTTCCTCTTGCTTCCTTCTTTCCTCAAGCTGGTTGTTTATGTGCCGCTCTCTATCTAAGGTAGCTTCTGTATGCCCTGCATTTATTATTTCCTGATGGAGATCCTTCAGCTCCTTATTGAGCTCCTGTTGCGCCTCAAAAATATTGCCGAAGGTGTCTCGATTCCAGCATTTTAGGTGACTCTTTAGAAAGCGTAGTTTTTGCTGTAGCTGGAACATCTTTGAGCCTTCTGGCGGGATAAAGGAAACCCAGGTGGTTCTGATGAAGTCCTTGAATGCTGGATGCATTAGCCAAAATCCCTCAAACCGGAAGGGCCTTTTGGTTTTATCACCTGGTCGCTGCCAGTGCAGAGCTATTGGCCAGTGATCTGACCCTGAGTGGGCCAAGATTTCTGCGGTAAGATCACCTCCAAGATGTACCGCGTTATTCGAAATTAGGAAGCGATCTAGTTTAGAGGCGATCTGAAATTTTCCTCCTCTACGATTGCTCCAGGTGAAGGTGCCATTGCAGAATGGCATGTCTATGAGAGAGGCATTTTGGATGAAGTCCTTGAAGCAATCTACTTCAGGTTCCAGTGTGGATCTGTCTCCTATCTTGTCCTCTATTTTGGTAATCATGTTGAAGTCCCCTGCAGCGATCCAGAGTGGATGCTGCCTATTTCTGCTTAGCGCTTCGATGGTATCGAGGAGCGCTTTTTTACTCCCAGCGTCCTGCGGGAAATAGACGTTGGATAGGTTCCCATGAATGTTGGTGCCGAGAATGTGGAAGGCTGCTTGGATGAGATGATGAGAGGCGTGGAAGTCAGTGAGCGATATAGCCTGGGTGTTCCATGCTATGGCAAGCCCCCCAGAGGCTCCCGTGGCATCCACAGCCACTGATCTGCATCCTGGCCAGGCTTTTGAGAGAATGCAGCCTAGCGTGGCACTATTGCATTTCGTTTCTTGGAGGAAACACATCTGTGGTTTTTCCATCTTGATCATGTTTTTTAACATTCTAGATTTTCCTGGGCTGTTGAGCCCTCTTACATTCCATGATACGAGCTTCATGATTGAACTATTTTGGGTAGGGTTGTAGTACTTCGTCAACTTCGCGTATCTACCAGAATCTACTAGGATTTTTCCGATCTCTATTTTTCTCTGGAGATCTATCTTCCTTCCTCTTTTTTTGGTGTCCTTTGGACGCGGATTGCCCTCCCAGGTGCTGCCAGATTGAATGCCCAGCTGGTGTTGGTGGAACGCTCTGGAGATGACCACTTCCAACTTATCTATATCCGACTCAGAGATTTTTTCATATGCCTTCTTCTGGCAACATAGCTCCAGTTCTATGATATCCAGACCATGTAGATCTATGCTCTCAGGTTCTTCCTCCATATTTTGCAACTGACTGGTGTCTTCCTGAGGAGTTTCTGAATTTTGTGGGGCGATCAACTTCCCATCTACCTCCATTTCCTTGAGAGACTCCTCTAAGTTTTCCGGATGCCTACTTAGGATGGTTGGGATGATGATGGGAGATTTAGACTTGGGAGGGTGGCTGAATGGAGGGGGGTGGGTGGAAGAGGAAGGGTGGGCAGGAATACTGTCAGTATTAAGGGGCTGATCATCTGAGAGAATGCCCAGGGACTCAAAGCTGTTCTTGGAGGCAGGATTTTGGGGCTTGGAAGGCTGGGGTTTTGGCCCATTCTGAGGCTTTTTATGCATGCGCTTTCTGTTCGTAACTTTGGTAAAGCCGTCTTGAGATGGGGTTTTAGCGGATTCAGGAGAGCTGGCTTTGACATTGAGGGGGCAGTCCCGAAACAAATGCCCTAGTGCATGGCATCTCCTGCATCTGAAGGGCACATGCTCATAATCGAGAGGCTGGATCCACTCCTCATCGCGATGGGCAAGGGTAACTGACTCAGGAAGTGCCTCATTCAGTCTAATGAATACACATATTCGAGCATATGAAATGAACTTATGGTTTTTTGTTTCTTCTGCTGCCCTGATGTATCGTCCCACTCCATTTCCTATGCTCATTAGACATTTTTCTTCCCAGTATTCATCTGGGAGTGAATAAAGTCTGATCCAGACAGGTGCCCATGTAAGATCTTCTTTGTCAGGGCTAAATCTGGGCTTCCAATCCCTGATGTAGAGACCTACCGAGTTGAAGAAGTACGGCCCTCCTCCCAGGATCCTGTATTTATCTTCTAGACAGAAGAAGATGGCGGTGAAGAAGCCCTTCGCCCCCAGCTGGAGAGTGACATCTCCCTTTGGCTTCCATTTAGTTGCAATCCAACCATTTAAGGCCCGTTCGGTTGGCCAAAACCCTATGAACTTTCCAATGATTGCATGGTCCTTCATAAACTCTATCCTACTATCGATAACGTCTCCAGGCAGTTCTATTCTCGGCCTTTCCTTGGCTACCGGATGACAGGTGGAAGAGGTAACCTTTGGGCTGTCCTCCCGCGAATCTTGTTCTTCTGGCTGATTACTGTTACTGCCTTGTTGCTGCTTCCCTGAGTTGAGTAGATCCGGATCAATCGACCCGGAAATGACCTTAGGTTCTGGTTTGTGGCGTGAGGGGGAGGGCTGTGACGCCCCCCCCTGAGGCAGAATCATGGCTTATCGCTGCTCCCCGTCAGATCTGTCGCACTGCAGAGGATTTGGTACAGAGACTGACCCCGATCCATTGTGCTGTCAGCATCGTCGAGGGTTTCGCCCTTAGAACCCTAGCTCAATCGCTGCCATTTAAAAATTTCTTATTATTTTATATACAAAATAGAAATTTTTCTTCATTATTATATATTAATTAATTTATTTTTTTTATATAAAATAGTATATGATTTAAAAATAAAAACAAAAATTTTAAAAATTGATTAACAATTTTAAATCATGTTTTTGGAAATAGCATTTTCAAGAAGTCTTTACAAAAGGAATACTTACCTACTTTTTAATATGAACATTTTATAGTAATAAATATTTATTTGGTATTTTCGATTTTTTTCTTGTTTCAGTTACCTTGCCTTGACTTTGTTTTTAAACGTGGTGGTTAGAGAAAGGCAAAGAAGTGCAATGATTAGGTGGTGAAAAAGAGTGCAAGAAGAATAAGGCTGAAGAAGAGTGTTTGAATCAAAGTGCTTTAGGTGCAATTGCTCATAGACATTTTAATCCACCTTTACTTTACGTGCAAAATGCATTACCGATCTCCAATCAATCTATATTCACAACAAAAATTATGGAGTGGGACGAACATTATATGCTCTATGGATATATAGAATAAAATTACATGGGATTGAGAACAAAAAATGTTTATATTTGCATTGAGTATTTTCATTTTATTTTTTAATGAATATTATCATATTTTTTTTTACATGTACTCAATTCTCATTTTTTTTGTAAAGTACGTATTTTGATGTATATAAATCTTCCTTTAGATGTATTATTAGTTGAGATTTATTTATAGATTTCCTAACATTCTATGTGAGGCACATAACCTTTGTTTAAATTTTATTTGAGTAAATTCTTTTTTTTTGTATTTTATTATTTTTATGATTAAGTTGATGTTTCTCTAATCAATTTGTATTTTACTACATAGTTATTTTACTACATAGTTATTTTACTAAGCATATTTTTGTCAATCTTTTCAACCTTCTTCTATGATTCTTCAGTGAATTCTATAACCCATACAATAACTATATAAAATTGTTGTTGTTACTATTTTTTTCATTTACTATTTATAGAATAGATAAGAATTATTTACCTAACTTTGTAGCTCAGACAACAACCATATAAAATTGTTGTTGTTACTAAGAAGAAAATGTCAATGTTATATGAAAGGATTATATTTTTTTCACAAGTATCTTTACCATCAGTTAATAACACAACATCATCCATGTAAATTCAAAATAACTAAGCATGACTTCTTATTTTTGTACTTCCTTTATTCTTTACGATTCAATTTTCTAACTAATTTATATATAAGTCAAATACATGATACATTCTTATTCCATTTCTATTTTACTCTTGATGTTGACTAGTCCTTCTAATTTTATCATTTATTGAAATCCTCAATTTTACAATGAGCTTTTTATATAATTAAAAATTAGCTCTTCTCCACTCGAATTCCTTCTTTCTCAATTATTATTCAAAGTTATTAGACATAGTATGATAAATTTTAGAAAAACCAAAGAAACATTAATAAATATTGTTTCTTCATGTCTTTTTCAAAACATCAACTAGTTATGAGATGGTCAATGGTAGAATCCTTAGGTCAAAGGAAACCCAAGAAAACATCCCTCACAATTTTCAATGGCCAATGGTTGAATGCTTAGGGTATAAGAAACCCATGAAAAATCCTCCACGATTTTCACATTATTAGTCTTGGCAAAACTCTAACATCATGTTAAATGTAATGCCAAATTGACCAACATTATGTAATTGTGCATTGTACTAAACAATTTGTAATTTATATCTATAGGAATGTAATATCCATTTAGTTGTATATGCACATAGTGTAAATGTGATTTCAATGAGTCCTTCCAAAGTTGCTATTTCATAATTGAATTAAAAGACTTTTTTTTTGAAAATACAAATTGTCAAACTTTATCATATAACTATGAATACAATTGTGCTTTATAAAATAATTTCATAGAATAATCATTTTTTGTTATCTTATAGATATGAAAGACATATATTAATCTTCTTCATATTATATTAATATTAGTTTAAATATTTCATAGTATGCTTTATATATATCATGGTACAAGCAATTGTCCCTTAAATAAGTCCTCAGCTAAGAGGGGAGCGATGGAATCGGGTAACGCTGGAGATTGGGGTTAGGGCATCGAGCCCAGTGGATAACCTAGTTTTGTGATCGAAGCTTCCCGGTGGGTGCCCCCTTGAACAAATTACAGTTTCCTCATCATCAACCACAATATTATCCCATAGCTATTTGCGGTTTATGTGGGTTAGGGTTTGGTCTCCCCTAGACGGTTTGCATTTACCTCTCCAACAGTCCAGTAGGCAGCTGTCAGCTCGGGTCATAGACAGACATGGAGGACAAAACCGCTTCTTCCACGATTCCGTCGGAAAACCAGCGGATTTGCACGCAAACGAGGACCACAGTGGAGGACTTTTTCGTTTTCGACCATGAACTAACAGCTGAGCTCGATGCGCTCCCTACTCTCTCTCGACACATTCCTTCCATCTCGATTCTGATTGGATCGGCTGCTATTCAGGATTACACTGGTCTGTAGCTTCTCACTAACTCTTAGGCGGAAGCCGCGCTTTGGAGTGCCCCGGTGACTTAAACCCTAGGGCTAGACCAGGGTTCCATTCTCGTGGAGATAGTGGCAGAAAAACCCTTGGAGGAAGGCCCTTCGGCTCAGGTGGGCAGGCTGCAGGTACATTCACCACCACAGATCTCGGGGAACCATTCTACGGGCAATTTCACTGGTATCGGGATCATTTCAGGGAATTTCGACAACCTTGGTGCTAAAGGTCCTCTGACAGATAAGGTCTAGGCTTCACACAAGGTGGTACAGGAGGATAATTTGGCTGGTGACATGAGCGGCAAGTAGAAAGGGACATCCAAGAGAAAAAAGCACCTCCCTCTGTGTAGTAATGAAATCTTCTTAAGCTTGTCGAGGACACGACATTCTATGAAGCCATGGATTTAGCGGAGAAGGTACTGGTGGGGCGTGTGAGGGGCCGACACTACAGTGTGGAGCAGCTCCAAAAATGGACTATGGAGGTTTAGGGAAATCATTTGTCGGAACCCCCCCAGGGTACAGACTGTTGTTTGTGGGTGGTTCGCTCTGAGGTTCAAATGTCTTGCCCACAATAACTGGGTTCTCTCCACAATCTGGCACATAAACCAGGCTCTTGTCCTCCTCCGAAGATGGACACCTATGTTTGACCCAAAACTTGAAAGGGCGGGGGCGGGACTGATTTGGGTTCGCCTCCCTAGTCTTCCCATTCACTTCTGGACTGAGCAGATTGGGGATACCATGGGCAAGTTTCTTACCTATGATGAATCATTTATCTCCACCGAGAAAATGGCATTCACCAGGATTTTAGTTTATTTGGACCTCATAGACGGGCTTCCAGAGTTTATTAACATTTAGTGGAGGGACGTAGCGAGGAGGCAGTTGTTGGACTATGAGGGAGTCTCGTTCAAGTGTCGTCGTTGCCACAAGGTGGGGCACTTATTCAAAGGTTGTCCTCTAAACAAGTGGAACAACAGACATTTTGCGAGACAAATCCCTCTGAATGCACCCGAGCAGGAGGCTCAATCGTATGAGGACCTTGATGGAGAGGAATTACCTCATGCATCTGTGGATATTCAAAGGTTGGCTACCCCACGCTCTGGAGGTACTACCACTCTCTTGGGACTTGTTTTGACATCTCCGGCACCTGCTCTAAGCACTCCAAGGAAGTGTGGTCGGCCGCCCCATCGATCCACTCCTTCTGTTCCTGGTTCGGCCGCTGCTGCCTTAGGGGACTCCAACACTTCGGGTATGCAATCCACCCATTTTCCACCCACTCATTGCATTTATGATGTTCATAATTCCATAACTGAACAGATTCTGGGTCTAGGGTTTGTTTTCTCATTTGAAGTCCCTATTCCTAGTGCTTGCGAAATCAACCCCCCCTTTCCACTCTCCCTCCCACATCCCCTACTACTTTTTGCACCCCTCCCCCTCTACCCTCAGCATCCTTGTCATTGGCTATGGTTCCTAGATACATCACTCGGTCTCGCTTAAGGAACATGGCCCCTGATCAGGTGGGTCTTGATATCCTTCACCCCCCACCCTCTTTCAAGGCTACCAGAGGCTGCCCCTATGAATTCAAAGTCAGCCAAGTCCAAGCAGATGTTGACATTGCAATGGGCAAGCAATCAACCATTCCTGGGGTTCTTAGAGCAAGAAAAACCCCTTCCTAATCCCCTCCATGAAGATTCTATCCTTTAATTGCAGGGGGCTTGCTAGGCCGGATAAAAAACTAGCACTTTGTCGATTACTTGCTACGGAAGCTCTGGACATCATATTCCTTCAGGAGACCCTAGGTCCTGCAAATGACATTGCTCGAACTCTTAATCTATTTATGCCAGGGTGGAGATTTTCTGGGTTAGATGCCCATGGCTATTCTAGAGGCCTTGCGGTGGGCATTAATACCCAGACTATAGAGGAAATCAATGGCTAGTGTGGTCAGGGATTCATAGGAGTCGATGTACACTCTGCAGAGTTGGGAATATCCTTCAAGATTGTCAACGTTTATGGACCTTGCCAGAACCGACCTCAATTCTAGGATTGCCTACTGAAACTAGAATTTTTTTTGGCTAAGAACCTTATAGTCGGAGGGGACCTCAATTTTTCTATTGGCCATGTGAAATCCTGGGGCCACCGTGCACAAAGGGATTCCCTTTCGGACTACTTCTCTTCCATATTGGATCAACACCATCTCATAGACATCCCGACAGCAAAGCTGCAAGCTACTTGGAGGAACAATAGAGTGGGGGAGAATGGACTAGCTAGAAGGTTGGACAGATTTCTTGTCAAGGAACAGGTCATGTAATTGGGGCTTAACATCCGGCAATGGGTTGGCTCGGGTGGTCTATTGGACCACCTTCCTATTTTTCTAGAGTTGGATAATGGTAGAGACAGGATGAAAGGGCCTTTTAAATTCAGTTCTTCCTGGCTTAAGGATGCATCATACATCAGCATGATCACCGATTTTTGGAAAAGGAACCCTTCAGGGGGAAGGGGCTCTGTTACGGCTGGCTTTATCCACAACCTAGCTGAGCTGAAAAAGATGTCCAGAAAATGGGCTCATCAAATAAGATTACAGGAGGACCTAGAACTGAGACAGATTGAGGTCGATCTAGGGATTTTTGAGCAGGGCAAGGTGGTCTATTTAGATCAGAAGAACACAAGCACAACATCAATATCCTCTACTCAGCACGAGGAAATATACTCAAGGATAGAGAAGAAAAATGGAGATTGAGGAGTAGTTCCATCTGGGTATGGGAAGGGGATGCAAATACTAAATTTTATCATAAGTTTTCTAATGGCAAGAAAGCTATTAATACTATTTGGCAAATGTAGGATGGTCAGGGAGGTACAACTAACACTTTCCCTCAGCTTGCCTCACTTGCAAACTCTCATTTTAAATATACTTACCGGGACCCAAGAGACACTAATTTAGCATAAATTATCAAAGTCGCTCAGCTTTTCCCCATATATGTGGAGATTGGAGATGAGGAGGAACTGGTTCGGGAAGTCACATTGGAAGAACTGGAGGCCACATTGAAATGGTTCAGTAAAGACAAAAGCCATGGACCTGATGTCTAGTCCATTGAATTTTATTTAACATTCTTTGAAGTGATAGGGTTGGATCTTCTCAGAGTCGTGGAGGAGTCTCGGACCTTAGGGTGCTTGGAAGTTGCCATCACCTCCACTTTTATAGCCCTCGTTCCGAAGACAGCTAATCCTTCCTCATTTGAGGATTTTCATCCCATTTCGCTTTGTAATTGTTTGTACAAGATAATAGCTAAAATAATTGCTAATCGTGTGAAGCCTATCTTATCAAAGCATATCCTCCCTAAACAATTTGCATTCCTAAAGGACAGGCAAATTCATGAGGCGGTAGGGACAGCACAGGAAGTATTACACACCCTCCACTGTAAAAAAGGAAAAGGTATGATTGTGAAAGTGGATTTATCTAAAGCATTTGACAGGGTTAACTAGTTATACCTAAGGATGCTTCTAACCCATCTTGGTTTTCCTTTCTCGTTCATTAAATGGATCATGGGATGCATCACTAACATACCTTTAAGTGTTCTGGTTAACGGTAGTGCTACTCCCTTCTTCACCTCGGCTCGTGGTTTGAGGCAAGGGTGTCCTCTATCATCATTGCTTTTTCTTCTGGTTATGGAAGGATTCAGTAGGATCATTTCGGTAGAACATAGGCATGGTAGACTCAGAGGCATAAAGATTACGGAGGACTGCACTCTTACACACCTTCTATTTGTGGACAATGTGTTGGTTTTTCTCAATGGTAGCATTGGGGACCTTACATCGATCAGAGATATATTTTCTTTATTCCAGAAGGCTACAGGTATGATCATTAATGAAGGAAAATCCACTTTGACGGTCACAGCATGCACTCAACACGAAATTCATTATGCACTTAATAGATTCCACTTCACGCAATTGGAACTGGTTGAGGGATTGAAATATCTGGGTTACAAGTTGAAACCAATTGGGTACAAGATTGCGGATTGGACTTGGCTCATTGCTAAGTTGGAGAAAAGGCTCAGCATATGGTACCTCAAGTTTCTTTCTCGTGCTAGCCGTTTGACCCTCATCAAAAGCATTCTGGAAGCAACCCCTGTATATTGGATGTCCCTGGCCTGGATCCCTAGAGGTATTTTGTCCAGGATTCAAAATATTTGCTGCAGATTCTTATGGAGTGGTAAACAGCCAGGTAGGATATTCGCTTGGGCAAATTGGGATGTGCTCACACTCCCTAAAAAATGGGGGAGCTGGGGCCTAAAAAAGCTGGATGAATTTTCATATATGTTGGTTGCGAAGCTCGATTGGCAATTGGTGGCTTCAGACAATTTATGGACCAGGGTTGCTTACTTGAAATACATTGCTCTGGCACGAGTAGTGGATTGGATCCGAAGTCTAGCTGGACCCTACACAAGCATATCGATTATTTGGAAGGTTGTTATGAAGGCATTGGAGCCCATCCGCTCAGGCATTACCTGGAGGATTCATTCGAGGGATAGTGTGCGCATTGGGATTGATCCATGGATTGGTTGTGGGGACATGCATAGATTGCCTCCAGCTCTATTCGCACACTTAAAGGAGCAAAATATCACACACCTCGCTCGTATAGATGACAATCACAACTCCTCCTTCCTTCAACAGGCATGGAAATCAGATGGCCAACTCAATATCCCACCTCATTCGAGGTAGCACTGGAGGGACTTTACATAGGCCCTTATGGAGGCACATATCCGTATCACAGAGGGGGGGGACGAGATTATCTGGGCCCTGGTGAAATTTGGGAGATATACACCCAAGGAGGGTTATTTGGTCCTGGAAAATCCGCGTAAGCCCCAGGTCATTCTACAGTGGTGGAAACTCCTCTGGAATCTTAAGGCACCTCCTAGATCCAGAGTTCTTATGTGGTGTATTTTGAAAAACAAGATCCCCACTGGGGATAACCTGTTGAAGAGCGCCTTTTACGGCCCTCACTGGTGTTACTTTTGCAACAATGCAGGAGAATTTGCTTCCCACATTTTTCTACATTGCCACATTGTGCGTATCGCTTGGAATTTAGTGTCTGCAACTGTCCCCTATAATTATAATTGGTCAGCAGGCTCTTTGGTTGAAGCCTGGAATCTTTGGTACCATTCTGTTTGGCCTCATAAATTGAGAAACCTTCCCCTGCTGTTCTGTTGGGCTATTTGGATAGCTTGAAATCAATTGATATTCCATAACACCCCCCTAGATGGCCTAGTTTGGCAGCTATGATCAAAGTAGACTATGGTCTTATCCCTGATGACCCTTCTCCCCCTATTCCCCGCTCTATCACCCGGGAACAGATTGACCTCAGTAGACCCTGGGCATACTTTGATGGGGCAACACAAGAAGATGGTTGTGGTGGGGGGGGGGGCATTCTACACTTATCTGAGAGGCACTATTATAGCCTATCTATGGGCTTTAGAAGGGGCACAAATAACTTTGCAGAGCTTTCAACAGCTTATCATATCATTTGTTTTGCATTGGAGAAGGGTTGCATTGCATTACAACTGTTTGGTGACTCTAAGATTGTCTGTGATTGGTTGAATAGAGTATCTTCTTGCAGGACTTTCACATTGAGCCACATTCTTAATGAGGCCTTAAGATTGATTTCTAGTTTTGACCATTTTTCATGTAATCATATATACAGGGAGCGGAACACAGAGGTTGACCGTCTTTCCAAAGAAGGCGCGATCCAGAAGCAGGGAAACTGGCTGATCATCGAACAAATTGATGGGGAACACCACCAGTTCTATCACAGGCCATTTATGGACATTTTGAATTAAAGATTGGTATTTGGAACATAATTTGTACATATTTCCTATGTTGTATTTGTTTTGATATGCGGCCATAGATTTGGTTCTGTTCATGTTTTTGGTATTATCTCCCTGCGAGGAACAAGATAATATATACTTTGTTGTTATTTTGTATCATTTTTAACTCTCTTTCAGACACTGTCTGGGCTACTTCCCTAAGTGGATAGGGTAGTTGTTGTTCACTGTCTCTACAGACGCAGTGTTTATCGATAGAAATATTGGAATATGCATATGCATCTACAGAATGTAATTTCTTTTACTAGTGAAATTACGAATTTTCCATGGAAAAATATCATGGTACAAGCTTCTATATGCAAATTTTATGCAACATAATCCTTAATTTGAATGGAAGGACTATGTTGCCCTGCAACACTTGTTTTATTACGAAGATTCTTAATTTGTAAATAGGATTTGATTTGCTACAATATCTTGTGTCAATAGCATGACTTATCAATAGCACATACCCAAAACACCATAAATCACTTCATATGACACTTGTTCGTATGACATTTCTCTTAATTAATCAATTTAATTAGAAGAGAAAAATGAATATGAACTGGTTTGGAGATAAAACTTAACCTTTAGTTTGTGTATGCTATTAGAATATTCCATGGATGTTAAATCTATACCATCCATCTAATAATTATTAGTAATTAAATTAAAATATAAAAATCCTTATTCCAAAATAGACATATCTATCGCCCTAAATATATTTGTAAAATATGTGTAATGATATCATCAATTCTCATTATCCATAAATATATATGTTCATATGAAATATAACAGTTAAAATTTAAATGTTTTATAAATTGATTTTTACCTAAATTATTTAAAAGAATAAAACAAAAATA
>APFE030705095.1:10642-55488 GCA_000404065.3 Pinus taeda | reverse complement strand
AAAACATTTAAAGATATAAATTTATTTTTAATTAACAATCATTTTAACCAAATGTTATTGAAAAAAGTGTCTTCTCTGGAATACACCTCCTAACCCAAACGCTATAAATTATATATATTCTTACATAATTAATCCTTAAAATTTTGGGAAAAACTAAATCTCTGGCCTCATCAAGGAGTCAATGGTGTGATATCAATGATCCTCTAATTTGAAATTGTAATAATGATAAAGTTCATCCTCGTCATTGAGTTAATGTTACTATATAATTTAACTGACAATCAGTAGATTCTTGAGGTTCAAGTTGTTCTTTAGATTGACACAACTAAAATTGTGAATCATTTTTTATGGTTGATATCATCATCTTGAATCATCTTAGTCTTTAAAAAGTTGATTTTTGTTGTATATTTTTATTTTGAGGTCTATTTTTTACTTCAAAATTTCTCATTAGTTATTACAACAAGCTCAATGCAATATATGCAGTCGATGGGTATGCATAATCTAGAGGTATCGGTGTCTGCATGTTATGTTTACAATAAAGGGGCTCAACATCATCAATGCAATCATGAGGTATTACAGCGAGAATCTTCCCATCATATGTATCATCAAGGGGCATAATTCTAGCAACTATGAGACCAATTGCATTTTGTATCATACCATCAGGGTGCTTGACTTTAGCCGGAAGTATTGTTACTTCCCTACATTCACATGTGCTCAAGTCTATAAATTCTATAGGATATGATGTAATATTGGTATTAGATTGGATGTTGATATCATTCCCTTAAGATCTCTAATGTCGTTAGAAATTAAATATTATGCAAGTTATATTGAATCACTTGGTTAATGCTTAGGAAGCTCATTGACAATGTGATTTCAACAACACTTATGAAGGGGAAGCATGTATATTTAAGCATCAATTATAATTATGTTACCATCCAACACCCCATTTTTTGCTAACAACCTGTTCCATAGAGTTTATCACCAATGTAACTAATACTCACAATTTCATTAATTTATCTTCTCTCCTCTTTTATATTCAAGAATTCTAGCTCTAGGATGTTTCCATTTGGGGATTTTCTCTAATGCGTGATGAAGAATCACAGTGACATACATCCACCAAGCATTTCTTATGTTTTTTAGCACGTTGGCCACAACTTGTGAGGATCAAACATTGTTGGCCACTATAAGAGCACCCTACTTTTGTTGTGGTCGATGTCTATGTGATTTGCATATTATTTTGCAAAATATCTTATGTTGGAATTTCCAACATCCTTCCATAGAGTATGTTGTAAATAAACCCTCTTTATGTCGAGATTCTCAATACTCCTTGTATACTTTGTTGTCAAGATCCTCATAAATAACAATTGTAAGATGAATACAATTTATTTGACATGGTTAACATTATGTCTTTTTAATCTTAATTTTGATCTTATATTTTCTATTAATATTCTAACATCTTTTTATTTTTGTATCAATATCATTTGTCTTTAGGAGTCATTTTATCTAGTTTTAATAGAAATAAAAATAAAATGAATGCATTTTGTTTTCCACAATTTTTTTAAATTTTGTTATAATTATCTAAAACTGATAATAAATTTTATGTTTTTTATTTTTATATCAATATCATTGTTTTTTAAGTGTAATTTTATCTAATTTTAAAATAAAATAAAAATAAAAAATTAATAATTTCATCTTTTTCACATCTTTAAAATTTTATTATAATTTAATTTAAAAGTTATAATAAAATGAAAATTTATTATAATTATCAAAAACTTTATAATATACTTTTTTAATTTACTGTATAATATTAATTATTATTACAAAATTTAAATAAATTCTTATATAGTTTTTTTTTAACTCTACTATGATTAAATATATTATTAAAAAATAAATATATCTCGATATTGGATCCACTCTCCTTTAATACTCCCCTCCCCATTTAGGTGAGTGATAAATAATCGGAAATATCTAACCATTGCTAAGGTAGATAATCTAGAAACTTATTAAAGTAGTATTTGGTGTTATTACATCCTTTTATTCCAATATCAATATCACATTTCATATCATAGCATCCTTTTATTGTAGTACTAATATGAACTACATGCCATATGTAACTTGGTTTTTCTTTTGTGCATTCATAGTCTCTTACTATGTACCTACTTGTATCTAGTACTTTTACAATCTCATATTGTGTGCCTAGTACTTTTTACAGTAAGCAATTTGGAATATCATGTAGGTTGTATGTCATGGACTTATTATACCTGTGGCGGGCAGGGCACAGCACGGCAAATATATTGTGTTCAATTTTATTTTATTTATATTTTATTATTTTTTATAAATTTATATATTTATTTTGAAATTTAATTCATTCATTTTTTTATTTTGTAATGATTACATTTTTAAGTTGATTATATATTTAAATTTTTGGTGGTATAAATTGATTAAAGAAAAATAAAACATATAAATTAACTATAGTAAATGGTTTAAAATGTTGGATTCAAGAAATTATTCAATGTGATCATTCCCAAAGAATCTACTCTAAACATTATGAATCACAAAAATCTAAACTCGAAAATATAACTTAATATTTTGAAATTGAGTTTATTACTTATTATACTTGATGTTAGTTTTTTTTTGGTTCTACTGTGAGTTCTGCACACAAAATACGTGTAATTGAGCTTTGTCTATTCCAAAAAATCCTATAAAATTTACAATTTGAATAACCAAGTTTATAAAGGTTATAACTTACTTTGATTTTGATATTTTACATTTTAATATTTATATTTATTTATTTGTTCCAACTACACTATAGGAAGCCAATGTGCCATCACAACACAAGACTCTCACAAAGTGTCTTCATGTAGATTTATTTATCTATTCCAACTACACCATAGGAAGCCAACGTTCCATCTCAACATAAGAATATCAGAAAGTGTCTTCATGTAGATTTTTAAGCAACTTGTATATGCCTTAAATCTTATTGAATAATATTTTTAATGTTAAATAATTTTATTCTTTAAAGAGTTGGCTCTTTTAATATATTTTAAAAAATAAATATAAATTAAATATATTTATGTTTAGCCTTTTTTTCATAATTTTTTATACAAATTATTCATCATACATTGTATTTTCCTCATTAATAATGCTAAATTATATATATATAGTATATATATTATATAATATATATATTTATATATAATATATATATATATTATAATATTTTTTTAATTGCATAATATTATATTTTTATTTTACTTGTAATTAATTTACATTAATTATAATTAGATATTGAAACTACTAAATATTATTTATTAATTAAAAAATGTTTTTATTATTTTTGGTGTCAAAAGCGATTATTTCATAGGATAAAAATTATTTTTAAGATATTTTTATAATATTAAATTTAAGTAGTTACTTTATTTCTTAATATTTTCAAGAATAACAAATTTTTAGTTTTAAATGTTTTTGTCATATGAAAATGCCATTTTTAATATTTTTTTATATATAAATAAACTAATTTCTTTATTTTATTATTACTTAAATTTAAGTAGAAAAATTATACATATAACTAAAATATCTGATTGTAATCTTATATAATATCTAATACAAATTATATGCTCAAAATATAATCTAAATTCATCTAAAAAATAACTTTTTTATTAATATAATATTATATATATATATATTATAATATAAACCAAGCTTTAAGGGATAATTTACTTGGTTGAGTTTTTGTTGTTAAGTATCTAGCCTATCACGAGGTCACGGGTCAAATCTCCTCTACCACACCTAGATTTTCTCCCTTAAGGTTGATCTACTGGGTTTTCAATTTACCTCTACCACACCTAGATTTTCTCCCTTAGGGTTGATCTACCTGGGTTTTCAATTTCCTCCCTTGGGGCTCATCTACCTAGATTTTCCTGTGAATGTAGTCGTCACTCAATGTTTGTGAACCATCCTTTATATATATAATATATATATATATATAGATATAATATATAATATATATATATATATATAAATATATATATATATTATATATTACTTAAATAATATTTAAAAACTTTATTTTTTAATAAAATGATTAAATTTTTATTTTAATAAAATTAAGTAATATTTTTACATGAAATCTTAATATATATCAATTACACATTTAATAATTTAAAATGTTAATTGATATATTTTTAATTTTTATCTTTAAAGTTTTAAAATTTATATAAAATATAAGTTCAACATGGGGTAAGCTAGGCGGCAAGGGCCCATGGAAATGAAGTCTCCACCGAACCCAGAAGTCTTGGGTTTCAAATTTCTTGGGCCTACTCCTTTCCCCCGTAAGAGGGTACATAATGGACAAATCGGAGAGTCCGCCCCAACTTACAAAAAAAAAAATATTTATATAACATATAAGAAAAGACTACGAACCCCAAAACAAACCCAACAACCTTTTATATACATAATTATTTTTTAAATGTACATGATAATTACAAGTAACTAGGGAATCATATATTATACCATATCCTTGCACATCATATTTTTGCTTAGTGTCATAACAATATCTTATGCCAAGAATAAGGGAATCATATATAGTAGATCTAATATAAACCCTTGAATTCACATGCTGGAGGGTCATCCTAACAATTATGCCAAGAATAAGGGAATCATATATAGTAGATCTAATATAAACCCTTGAATTCACATGCTCGAGGGTCATCCTAACAATTATCAATTGGTTGTCATCCTCAAAACAAAACATTTACTTAAATTTAGCTATATTTGACATCCCCTTAAAATATAAATGTTTGCCAAACTTTTCCCAATGGAAAAGTTCCCTTGTGTAAGAACTCCATAACATTTCCTAAATCTGCACAGGTCAACCAATTTGGTTTGCATTCAACAACTTCTCATTGTTTAGTAGTTTCAAAGTTGAGTAAATTTTTTTGATTAAAGTCACCATAATAGTGTTGCTTCAAATTTGACACCATCTTCAACAATCAATATTGGTGTAATAGACTTTTTGTTTGGGGTATAATTTAGGTTTTTTTCTCATTTTTAAATTACATTTTAGAATTCTTAAAGAGGTCAAAAAAAAAAATACTAGAACGTTGGTATGGAATATAAAGTAAACTAATCTAAGTTTATAATATGTAAAATATTATACAAACTATCCATCTTTAAAATTTACGTTAAATATCTATAAATTCCAAATCCACATTTGCTTATGTGAAGTTTTCTCTTTGTTTTTCACAGTAGGAAAAACTATCATAAACTAGAAATTGAATAGCTATCATAAACTAGAAATTGAATAGTCCTTATTCGTTGCTATCCACCACCAATGCATGTTGGCTCATCACCAAAATTTGTATTAAAAGAAAATTCATAAAATAGGGCATATTAATGAAGGGAAAATAATTAACAATTTGTTATAAAAATCTTTAGAATTTACAAATTGCATAACTTGAATTTGTATAATTAAATATCCCCCCTTTTTTCTAATTTTACTTATTTTTCTTCTAGTTTTGGTTTCCAATTCTGCATGTACTTATATAAGCTTCCATTTTTCCAAATCTTTATAGTCTTTTACTTTAATTTATCTATATTTAAACTAAGTGGCATGTACTTGCTACTATCTAGCTTGTTATACACATCAATTGTGATGTGAACCTTCTAAAGCCACAAGAGAACACATGGACCTAATAAGTGTAGAATCATATTTGAACCTTAAATCTTTTCTTGTTGAAGAAAAATATATAAACTTAGAAATAATAAATTTTATTGTTTCTGTGGTATGTTAAAGTATGCATGAGGATGACAATAATCCAAAGTATTGTTAATTTAAAATAAACATGAACCAAGTTTTATTATCTCCATAGTTATATCCTTCAAAGGCTAGGTTGATGTAGTTAGCTTAAAATCTTTTGTATTCTCAAGAATAATTTTAGATTAAAGCTAGATCATTTAATACATGCATATAAGCTTGAATAATGCTAGATTTTTAATGATAGATCGTATAAGCCTTAATGCGAGGAAGCAAAACTTGGAAATCACTCCTCATTGATATAAGTTAGATTGCTTTTGTCTCTTCTGTGAGTGGTAAAAAATTAAGTTAGATACCAAATTGATGTACAAGACCCCCTGTTTATATTTGAATCAACATTTATTTTTGTCAACCGAGAATTGTTAACTTCAAGGCGCAGTACCATATGTACCACAAAGACTTTGTACCCTTTTTTATTTCACTAAATCAAATCAAATCATAAGCAATTATTCCACCCTACAAACTTAAAACAAGATCTCTACTTGAAGTTTCACTCCTTTAATCAATCTTTCTCTACTGAAAAAAAGGGAAATTTAAAAAACTAAATTACCATAATCATTCAAATCTTGACAAAAATTTCAAAATCACAACCTCACCAAATAAGCAAGATAAATTAATTTATTTTGTGATCCAATGCATATTAATGGAAATTTTTACTGTAAATACATTCCTTTAGGTCTGCAAATATACATGTGGAAAGCCCAATAATAGAATCAAATTATTGTTTTGAATCTTAGAAAAGTACCAATCAATGAAACTGTCATCACACCCTTCATGAAATAATTCTTGCAACAATTCTCTCACAACTCTCAATAAATAGAATGCAACACACAACATCAAATACAAACCATGATTTCGTCTTCTTGAAAATAATGCTTGGTTATACTTGAATGTACTCAATATACCACCCATACCCCGTATAGTGCCTGTACTGAAATGAACAACCCTAATCTTGAACTCAACCTAGATCAAATATGACAAGAACGAAATCACCTTTTCTTACCTAGACAAGGGAACAATCGATGTTTTGATTTGGTTATATAAATCATAAGCACCCTGGGTTGTGTCAATTTACGTCATGAAAGAACACATGGGACAAATAGTAAAGAGTTAGGAACAAAGTTCATAACAAGGTCCAACTACGAACCAATCACTCAAAATTAAGGTAATAGTTCGTTCATAATGATGCACACAACAAGTGAGGTCTATATTTACCAACTAACCTCAGCGTGCAGTGACCCAAGTCACAAATAACTAGTTATCTCAACTGACAATAGAAAGAATACCATAAAAGATAATTGGTCCTTACCTTAGGACTCACCCTTAGAAATGTTTAATAATCAATGCAAAAGAATATTTAGATCATGAACCATTAATAGAAAGGAATAGTCGCATGAGAAGAAACAACGAATCAAAATTATACAAAACCTTAACAATCTCGCAGCAATATTGAAACCCTCAAGAAACTAGATCCAAAACCCCTGCACTCCTTTCAGAAAGAATGATTGTGTGATTCATTAACGAAATAAAGATTCAAGCCCAACTCATATATTCGAAGAGACTAGCGCAAGAATGAAACAACAATATTCAATATCAGGGTAGTACAATACCGAGAAATAAATACGATGTTTAAAATCAAAATCTACGACAATGCTTCAACCACAATGCACACACATATTTAATCTACAAACAATATACAAAGGGTTGTGGAGTTGGGTTGGTGGGTCCTTACCAGACCATCTTCCACACTCATATTAAAGAGATAATTTACAGAAGCAAGAAATTAAACATATAAACTAACATAACTCACAGATATAAATAAACACCTCACATGGAGGTTTTATTAATTAAAAACTCTTCACATCATAAGTTCATCTAGCTCGAGGATGAGAACTTTAGCAGCATCTCCTCTATTCTCACTAGTTTTCCTGCAAGCCAAATTATACAATTTATATGTAATGATGAATAACAAAGAGGCACTAAGGCTGACTTCTATTTATAAACAGTTGGATCTAAGATCCAGTTTGGATCCAATATGAAACCAGATGCCCTAGACTTAGATAATTGAAACTATATTTTCTTGTAGAAGTCGACCATTAAGTCTTTGCCCCTGCTTCCTCGGGTTGTTACATCGGTGGAGGGAAACAAAATATTTTTCGAGATCTCATCAAACAATTTCACTGCTAACTCACATTCTGAAAAGTTGACTGTGAATCTGTGGTACAGGCATCCACCTAGGTACATGCACTACATAGATTAGGGTTAGTGGTTTATATTGATCAAAAAGTTTTAGAAAAACACACAAATGAAACAATTCTGACATTAAACATAAATCTGCCTATCTAGCTCTGTAAAATATTGTATTTGCAATACTTTTCTTCAAAACCCACATCAAAATGAAGGTTAAGCATTATAGGTTTATGCCAAAATTGGGTGAAATAGATTCAGGTATGAGAAAAAATAAGACATTTTCAACACCCATAACTCCAATTTCTTTATCTCCATAAAAATCTAAATCAGAGTATCCAATCAAGATGAAGCCAACCACCTGTGTATACTTGAGTCCAAAGTCTTGTGTTCCCTTCAAGTACTTTACAACTCTTTTTACAGCAGACCAATGACCCTCACAAGGCTTTTGCATAAACATGGAGAGGATTCCAACAACAAATGAAATGTTTTGTCTGGTAGTAGTTAGGTAGTTGAGACTTCCTATGAGATGTCCATACTTCATTACATCCTCAAATTGTTTTCCTTCAATGGATGTGAGCTTTATTTTATTTTTTTTTCCATTGGAGTAGTCAAGGGATTGCACTTAGTCATGCCAAACATGTTAAACATATCTCCAATGTACTTCTTCTGAGAGAGGAATGTAAAATTTCGCTATTGTTTTACTTCAATACCAAGATAGTAGTGAACATAGCCCAAACTTGTCATTTCAAAACCTTTCCTCAATTCCTTCTTTATGGATGAAATCTAATTCTCATTGTTCCCTGTCATCAGAAGATCATCTACACACACCACAAGATATACAACTATTTTTCAAACTTTCTTGACAAAAAAATTTGCACCATCAAGATCATAATATTTGAAATTGAGTTTCAGAAGATGCTCAGTCAATTTCTCATACCAGACTTGCATTGTTTGCTTGAGGTCATACACGAGTTTTACAAGCTTGCATACTCTGTGTTCCTAACCCTTCACAACAAATCCTTCTGGTAGGGACATAAAAACATTCTCTTTCATATCTCCATTCAAGAAATTTGATTTTACATCCATTTGATGGACTTTCCAACCGTTCTGAGCTGCTAAGGAAAAGAGTGTTCGAATGGTAGCCCATTTTGTTGTGGAGACAAAATTTTCCTCATAATCGACTCCTTCCTTTTGTGCAAAACCTTTTCCACAAGAATGGATTTATGCTTGTCAAGTGAGTTGTTTGTTTTATACTTGTTCTTGAAGACCTACTTGCAACCAATCGGTTTGGTTCCCAATGGAGGATCAACTAGATTTTAGGTTTTATTCTTTATCAAAGCATCATATTCTTTTTGCATCGCTTCTTTCCATTCATCATGATAAGCGACTTCTTTTAAGGAAGTTGGTTCAAAATAGGTAGACAAATTTAATTCACAATCATAAGAAACATTGATATCAACAAGTGAATCGAGATCGTCTACATCACCTCCATTTTGTCAAACAAATATTATTTTCCCAGGCTTTCCAACCTCATTAGGATGAATACTTTCAAGTGTCTTTATGATCCATTTTGGAGGACATTTTTGAGATGGTCTAGGTTTCTCAGTTGAATGAGATGGGTTAACTCAATATTTAGCCTCCCAATTCTCTTAATCACATCACTCAAAGCGTCTTCTTGATCAATAGCAAGAGCTTCATGAGGGGGAGAGAGTGCTTTAAAAGGATATTCTACATACTGATCCAGTATAGGGATCCCCCCTTCAAGATGTAGAATATGATTATAAAACTCTTCAAAAAAATTTGCATGCCTAAATTTGTCCAAGCGATCAAGTTGTCACTCAACAACACCATCGTTCTTGGAATATTCAAGAAAGATCACATCTCTAGATATTATAAATTCCTTACTTACTTCATCATAGAGATGATATGCTTTGGAGGTATATGAGTACCCCAAGAAGATGCATTTTTTGACTCCTTGCACCAGGTTTGTTTCTTTGTTCTTTAGGTATCAAGGCATAATAGGTGGAACTAAAAACCCTAAGATGCCTCAACGAAGGAATGTGGCCATACCACATTTCATAGGGACTCTTGTTTTTTATATCATGAGATAAACACCTATTATTATTATACAAAACACACATAATTGCATCAGCCCAAACCATCAACTTAACATCTTCAAAAACATCATTGAAAGTACCATATTTAATATTGTCATGTTCATTATTTTAGCTACACTGTTCTGTTGAGGATTATAAGGCATGGTTGCTTGATGTTTGATACCATGCTGGGAAAGATAGTTTTCAAATTCATTTGAAGTATATTCTTTTCCATTATCAGTACAAATAGAGCCAATATGATATTTTGCATAATTTTCAATCCATGCATGGAAGTTCTTGAGTGTTTCAAAAGCTTCAGACTTGTTCTTCAATAAATAAACCTAACACATTCTTGTGTAGTCATCAATAAATGTCATCATGTATTTATTGCCATTTGCATAAGGAATATGAATTGGGCCACACAAATTAGAATGAATGAGTTCAAGATTTCTATATGCTTTAGAATGAGAATCATGGAATGAAACATACTAGGATACCAAGAGTTTAATGCAGAGTGATAAAGGGACCAACGCATACCACATCCATCGAAAACTCTCTCTCCATACAATGCACTGCCAGCATTCGCAAGTCGAACCAATGTTCATAACCAATGCTCAGGCTGCTCAAGAACTGCTTCAATGATTATCACAACTCAAATTCAACGTAGCATACAGAGAAACAATTTCCAAGATTCGATGTAGAGGGACGGAGTATAAATAATATGGTAGGGAATAGGAGTTAGAATGACAGAAAAAGACTAATTTTGGGCCTATGCTCTGATACCATGTCAAACTAGGAGAGTAACTCCACAAATGAATTGTATTTTTGTATTAAGAGAAAACTTGGATATATACAAGGAGAGGGAGACTATTTGGATTCATCTACGAGTGTCTCTTCATATTCCAATGTCCTTTGATTTATATTTACAATATTTACATGATTTTTCCTAATCTCAAATATTAGGTGTCAACATTAACCATTAGATCCACTCAAGCTATACTACATTGGACAAATTGAATGGCTTGAATGAAATCAATAATAAATGAGTATCCCTTTCCAACTTGTAATATACATACAATCCAAAGACGACGTAAGAAGGTGATGGCGTCCACTGCTTATGTTGTAGAAATTGAAGAACCAAAATATGGCACCTCATTTGCTATCAGTTGCCTTGTGCCTTTTCCGTTCTGCCATGGTGTCAAGCACAACTCAGCCCTACGTGCAGATTTGGATAGAACGCACTGGGTTTCCATGACTGTAACGTAGCCTCCCAAAGCCAAAAATGGAATGAACAAACTGAGGCTCGAGAGGGCCTTTGCGAGAGCTAGGGTTTTGGCTACAGTGAAAGAAGGAGAGGGTGTGATGGCACAAACCAGGCCCCAGGACAAAGGTAAGGGGTAGCACAGTCAAGCGAGAGGGAGGATTGCTATCAACACCAGTGAGGATCTGGCGGATTTGAATAGACCCAAGGCCAATGGAAAAGAGGGATTGATGGACAAAGTGTGGATTGGGGTGACCTTAGGCTCTCCCCAACCTCCATTCTGGTATCTGCCGAACAGAGCAACCAGTGCAACTCAGCCAGAACCATATCTCGCCCATTCTTGGTGTTTTTAGTCCCCAAAAAAAAGCACCGAGAATACAAAGTTGAGGGGTGATTTGAGGAGAATGGGGAAATTTTCACTCAGATAGAACCAAAACCTGAATCACGGGTAAACCCTCTTCCCTTTCAAGTTTTTATTAAAACCCCTTCTGAGAGGACACATTTGGCTTGGGTGCAACTTACCAAAATTGTGCAATATCTGTAGCACAACATCTTCCAGCATACTGGTTATCCTACAGGATCACATGTTTTGATCATTGGAGGCAAAGTACTCCAAGACTACAAACCTCTTATGGTCTACAAAATTTTACCTGAGCCTACCATCACTCTTAATTTGAGGCTGAGGGGAGGTGTGGCAGACCATCGCCAAACAAATCCTCCAGGCAGTGGCATTGGATGCAGTACAACAAAAATCCTAGAAACACATCAAAAGAAAAAAAGTGAAGGGTTATATTTCAAGAACATTCTTGAAGGAAAAACAACAACAACAAAGCAAACTGCCACAGGAACCCGCCCCATACATTGTGGATCAACTAAGTTTCACCCCAGAATTAAATATGGATATTCCAGAAATAGATGAGTACTATTCTACAATGGAAAAACAAGCGATAATATGCAGATTCAACTGTTTTTGGCCCAAAACTATGGACCTTTTCCATTGGATCTTCAGAACCTGGACTAATTCATGTCACATTTATCTCTATTCCAAAGGATTCTTTATTGTAAAATTTTGTACATTAGAGGAAAGGGACACCATTATGTGGGAAGGACCATGGTTCATGGGATCCACAGGTCTCTTCATTACTCCATGGTTTCCAGATTTTGATCCAAATACAATGGTTGTATCTCGGATGTCAGTTTGGGTTCGCCTTCACAACCTACCACTACATTTTTGGAGCCATCGAGTAATGTCTGGTATAGGAAACACCATTGGGCATTTCATTAAAATGGACACAGAAAGAATGGAGGAAGGAATCTACACATTTGCACGCATTTGTGTGGAAGTAAATCTCAGCAAAGGATTGTAGACGAAATTCAGCTCAAGTATAAATAGGGGTGCTGGACACAGATACTAGATTACAAAAACACTGCATTCAGATGCAGAATTTGTTGCCAAACAGGACATCTTCAAAATACGTGCCCGAAAGCTAAAACAGATGTGCGTAGGAGGAAGAAAGTAGGAAAACAGCCCAAGGGATGACAATTCCCACCACCAGACCCTGATGTCCCTGATGTGGAGGAAGAAGAGGAAAAGGAACACCCCATACCCAAAGAGAACAACCTGATATTCCAGGAACCATAAACAAAGGAATTTGTATCACATGATCTGATGGACACTTTGCCGGGGAAGATCCCAGACACAATGGATACCAACGGTGCCAAAAGACGTCATACTTTAGATCACTTAGATTCAGAAAAGGAAAATCCTCGCCTTGTGGAGGACACTTCTCTAACACTTGTTTCATCCTTGCCGACTCAAGGGGAGTGGCGAAAGGTCGAGAAGAAAAAGGGGAGAAAATTTTATTTCCCCCCAATTGTACATTATTTTATTTCTGTTATTTGTGACTTTTGAACAGCAGTCTTTGGCTTGCTTATTGGATATGCACTTCAACATCTACAAAATGTAATTTTGTTATTATTAATAAAATTACGATTTTTTCTAGGGAAAAAAAACTTGTCATATACATACCATAAAATTCATATCTCAAGTGTTGATAGTGTTCACTATACTTATGTTCCATTCATAAAAGAAAAGAAAATATAATTTCATTAATGTCCAACAAATGACCACTAAAAGTAGGTCAATTAGACTATTAAGTACAATGATGTTACTCAAGTGGGACAATGGAAATTCATATTCTACTGGACTATGGTAATTATAACTAATTAAAAAAATATAAAATTTACATCAATCTAGTGAGTTAAAAAGTGGAGACATTATTCTCACTTATACACTATATTAATTTCCATAAAAGTGACATCAATGTTGGTAGAATAATTTGTCATTGATGTTAAAGGATGACTTGATGAAGATAATAATGTCATAGACTCAAATATCACATTAATTTCTTTCCAATGAGTTATAGCATGCCTCCTCACTCCTCTACAATAAGGAGAAATGAATATTTTAAGTGGAGAAACCAACTTTTATTCCCCTCTTCAAGTCGGCTTACCTTGAGATCATGTTGGCTCTCCTAGAGACATGATGATTCAATAATACCTTGAATATTATAAATAAACATCATGTCACCTCCATTTTCTCATTCATTTTCGACAATTTCGGACTTGAGGTAGAGAGATAAGGTTCATAGCTCATGAACCTAGAGGCAAGTCAAAGAAAGGTTTTGTGATTGTTATCTTTGTTTTTTATCAAGGTTTATTGGTAGATTTCTATAAATTTTTGGAGCCATCTTTTTATGGACTTTAAGGTCCTTTGTTGCCTCTTGTGGAGAAGAATTTGGACCTCTTTCTTCTAGCATGAACTTGTCCCTCCTATGGAATTTTTAGGCCTAGAATATACCTCAATCTCTAAAGTTTTCAGACGCCTATATTTGGCCTTCTAGAGAAGACTTCTCATCCCTTCTAGAGCAGACTTCTTAGCCTTCATTTGAAGCAAAACCTTTGGCCTCTCAAAAAATAACTATCGGCCCTCTTAGAGCAGTATTCTCAACCTCTTGAAGTAGGACTCAGGGCCTTTAAGAACAATACTCTTGGCCTCTTAAAGGAGTAGAAAAATAAACATTTTTTTAATTTTTGGATAGTGCAGACTTGAAGGAAATTTGAAGATTTTTAGAGGAGGCCCTTTAGGCCCTTGAGAGTAGTCTATGTTAATGCCTTGTTGTAGCGAATCTTTGAGGCAATCCTAAACATCCTTGTTGAATGATTCATGACCATCTTTGGAGCTGAGTTGAGACCATATTTGGAGCATTGTTAAAGACTTCTTGAAGCATGATGTGAAGCAACTTTGAAGTAACTTATTGTAATAGGTTTGAAGTTACTTGAATAATGTTTTAAAGTGGTGTTTTGGAAAGAGTCTTTTGAAGCATTGAATCATTCCAAGGTTGGAGCCTCGTGAGAGACCAGGTTGGATCCGGGAACACAACTTGTATGATATAGGCACACACAGTTTTCAAAAAAGCACATATAAAAATGATACACTGTCATATTTTTAACTATTCCATCAAACTATTCATGATACAGTAAGAAAGGAACCCAACACTGTCATAAAAATTCACCGTGTATAAACAACACACCGAACAACACTTACAATGCATATACCAATGCACTAGGTTTTAACCAACCTAAACATAATAGGATACCAAGAGTTTAATGCAGAGTCATGAAGGGACCAACGCATACCACATCCATCGAAAACACACTCTCCATACAATGCACTGCCAACATATGCAAGTCAAACGAACGTTCATAACCAATGTTGAGGTTGCTCAAGAACTGCTTCAACAATTATCATAGCTCAGATTCAACATAGCACACACACAGAGAATCAATTTCCAAGAGTCGATGCAAAGGACGCCGGATAAATAATAAGGTAGGGAATAGGAGTTACAATGACAGAAAAATATTAATTTTGGGTTTATGCTCTTATACCATGTCAAACCAAGAGAGTAACTTCATGAATGAATTGTATTTTTGTATTAAGAGAAAACTTGGATATATACAAGGAGAGGGAGATTATTTGGATTCATCTCCCACTGTCTCTTCATCTTCCAATATCCTTTATTTTATATTTACATGATTTTTCCTAATCCCAAAGATTAGGTGTCAACATTAACCATTAGATCCACTCAAGCTATACTACATTGGAAAAATTGAACGGCTTGAATGAAATCAATAATAAATGAGTATCCCTTTCTAACTTGTAATATACATACCATAAAATTCTTATCTCAAGTGTTGATAGTGTTCACCAAACTTATGTTCCATTCCTAAAAGAAAAGATAAGATAATTCCATTAATTCCCAACAAATGACCACTAAAAGTAGGTCAATTACACTGCTAAGTACAATGATGTTACCCAAGTGGGATTATGGCAATTCATACTCTAATGGACTATGGTAATTCCAACTAATTAAAAAAATGTAAAATTTACATCAATCTAGTTAGTTAAAAAGTGGAGAGATTATTCTCACTTCTACACATTATATTAATTTCCATAAAAGTGACATCATTATTGGAAGAATAATTTGTTATTGATGTCAAAGGACAACTTTATGAAGATGAGAATGTCATAGACTCAAATATCACATTACTTTCTTTCCAATGAGCTATAGCATTCCTCCTCACTCCTCTCTAATAAGGAGAAATGAATAGTTTAAGTGGAGAAACCAATTTTTATTCCCCTCTTCAAGCCGGCCTACCTTGAGATCAAGCCGTCTCTCCTAGAGACATGATGGTTCAATAATGCCTTGAATATCATAAATAAACATAATGTCACCTTCATTTTCTCATTCATTTTCGGTAAAGAACTTGGAGCAAGAGAAGAAAAAGTAATCCAGACTTGAGGTAGAGAGATAAGGTTCATAGCTTATGAACCTAGAGGAAAGTAAAAGAAAGGTTTTGTGATTGTTATCTTTTTTTTGGATCAAGGTTTATTGGTATATTTCTGTATAATTTTTGGAGCCATCTTTTTATGGATTTCGACCTCCTTTGTAGAGAAGAATTTGGACCTCTTTCTTCTAGCCTAAACTCATCCCTCCTATGGAAGTTTTAGGCCTAGAATAGACCTCAACCTCTAAAGCTTTTAGATCCATGTACTTGGCCCTCTAGAGAATACTTCTCTACCCTTCTAGAGTAGAATTCTCAACCTTCATTTGAAGTTGAACCTTTGGCCTCTCAGAACATAACTATTGACCCTCTTGGAGCAGTAATCTCAGCCTCTTGAAGTAGGACTCTCGACCTTTAAGAACAATACTCTTGGCCTCTTAATGGAGTAGAAAACTAAACATTTTTTATTTTTTTGATAGTGCATACTTGAAGGAAATTTGAAGAGTTTTGGAGGAGACCCTTTAGGCCCTTGAGATTAGCCTATTTTAATGCCTTGTTGTAGCAAACCTTTGAGGCAATCCTAAACATCCTTGTTGAATGATTCAAGACCATCATTAGAGCTGAGTTGAGCCCATCTTTGGAGCATTTGTTGAAGACTTCTTGAAGCATGATGTGAAACAACTTATTTTAATTTGAAGTTACTTGAATAATGCTTTAAAGTGGTGTTTTTGAAAGAGTCTTTTGAAGCATTGAATTAGTCCAAGGTTGGAGCCTTATGATAGACCATGTTGGATCTTGGAATTGTTTTGAGGATTTTAGTCCTCATTTTGACCAAGTTGGTGCTTGGGTTTGTTCATGGTTGGAGCCTTGAAGAAGTTAAAGACTTGTTGTACAAGTTGGAGCTTGGATTCTTATAAAGAGGATTTGAGTCCTCACCATATTCATTACTAAAATCAGATTCTTATTCTACTTATTTTGTTCTAGTTTAATTTGTGATAAAATATTAACTGGCATAATATAATAATTGAAAGAAATATTGATTCACCCTCTCCTCCGCACCCCTCCCCATTATTTACAACAATTGGTATCAGAGCCAACATTTTCATGATCAACCGAATAACTAGAAGAAATATTTTTTAATTACAATGGCAAGTAAGGATGCTAAGGTCCCCCAATTTGATGGAAGATTTTTTTTTTTTTTTTGAAGGTCATAATGGAGTACTACTTAATGTCTCTTGAAGTCAAAGTTTAGTAATATGTCATAGATGGATAAAAGATCCCATCTCCTTTTCCAATAGATCCGGATGGAAAGAAATCATTTATAGCAAATACAAAGGCTTTGAATTCTATAGCAAGTGGTCGATCAGATTTAGAATTCACCAAAGTTATGGGTATTAAAATAGCTAAAGATGTGTGGGACAATCTTATCCATATTTATGAAGGAAATGAAAAGGTAAAAAAGGCAAAACTTCAAACATATAGATGGAAGTTTGAAAATCTCAAGATGAATGATGATGAATATATTACTTCTTATTTTCTCTGAGTGGATGAGGTAGTCAATTGTCTTAAAGGCATAGGAGAAGATGTTAAAGAAAATATGATTGTCTAAAAGGTCTTGAGTGTTGGGAATCTAAAGGGTAATGATTAGATTTATTTCTCTTTCTTTTATGACTTCTTGTGATGTATTTTTAGTTATTAGTGTCACTTATTATTATTATGTTTATGTATCTTCAAACATATACCAAAAACAAGAAGAAAAATAACACAAAATATAGGTTGCAAGCTAGTGCCAAAACCTCTCCACTTGAGAGGAAAACCCGCAAATCTCTTCTCTTCCTTATAGATTCTTCAATTAATGAAGTCCAAGACCTTTATAGCAAGATCAATACCCTCCAAGACCAATTCCAACCTTACCGATGATGTTCTTTCTTTTTTCAAGTAAATCCCAGTCAAATCTCTTCCAGTAGCACCACTTTAACCTTCAACAGCAAAATTTCGTCCTCCACTACAACCCTAAAATTTTTGGCCCTCCTACTGTTGTTGTTGCCACATGTATGAGATTATTTTATCCTCCCAGGACTTCCTTAAACCTTCTCTTGGCTTTCTCTGACTTCTGGAGCTTGAGGATGGATTCTTGTGACCTTCACTTGACCTTCTTTCCTTCTCTTCTTCAAGATCGAAATTGTAAAGGAAAACACTAGATTTGTTGCAGAAACCCTAGCCTTCCTTCGCACATGTGAGAGATAATTATCCCAAAACCAAGTATTCTTCATCTTATTACTTCTTCGTTTCCTTCTTCCTCTTCTTACTTCGCTTGAATGAGTGAGAGATGAATGTTCTCCAAGGAGGTCGAGTTTCCTCCTTTATATATGCTTTTCAAAGGTGGACATGGCTCCTCAAATTAGGTCGACTTGCTAGTTGCCAGGCCGACTTGATCTTGGAGGGTATTTTGACACTTTTAAGGACAAAAATAATTGTCTTTGCAATTTACAATGTGCCCAAAGGGTCTTCAACTTATGACAATGACTCTTTTGACTTCTTGACCTAGGACAAACCTTGGAAGCACTCAATGGGTGCTTGACCTATAAAATAAATACATTGAGCATGAAACCCATGCTCCAATAATAATAATAATAATAATTTTCTTTCATTTTATAATTAATAAGAATCAAAATTACATTTCATATTTATGAAGACCGAACCTAGTTACACATTTTTCAACACTCCTTGTTAACTAAGGAGGTATTCATAAATGGTACATGGACATTCTCAATATGAAGAGATATCATAAGAAGATTCAGATTGGTAAACCATTTGTTTAGCATCACAACAGCCAACATTTATATATAGCAAGGCCTTGGCTAACAAATCTATCTCTCCACAAGATTAGAGCAAAATGCTGGAGAGACCAATGATTTATAGACACCATCATCTTTGTCTCTCATGATACATACCCCACCCGGGTGTTCACAGAGTATGACCTTCCTTGGAATATTCTTATCTTAGATAGCTAGTCCTCAAAGAATATTGGTCCACGACTACTCTTATCTTAGATTCCCTACCTCATCCTCAAAGAGTATCAGATGTCGAATGCTTACCCAATCCTCCATTATGTCTTCCCAAGTGAAGACAAGAATGATGTGCCTATCTCTCCCTCTGAATTAGGGATGATACATCAACCAAACCAAGCTTATTTATTAAATACACAAGCTTCTTATTAGGAAGATATTTTATCAATATGTTAGCTACTTGCTCATCGGTGGAGATATATTGTAGTTGTAACACACCATCTTGTACTAGATTCTGAATGTAGTGATACTTGTTGTTGATATTCTTCATATTTCCATGAAACATTTGGTCTTCAAACAATCAAATACAACTTGTGCCATCACAATGTATCAATGTAAGGTCCATATGTCCTTCAAATAGGTCAGATAGTAGCTTCCTTAAGGAAACTGCTTCTTTGCTTACTTCATCGGCGGCAATATACTATGGCTCATCACTACTCAAAGCAATTGTATCCAATCAAGTGGACATCATTTCTCCTATTGTATTCCTTGCAGTAGTGGATGGCTCCTTGAAAATATCTCAGAATATGTTTTGCTACTATCCAATGATCATACTTCAGATCCACTTGGAATTGACTGAGAACATCTACTGCAAAGTATATGTCTAGTCGAGTATTCACCAAGTACATCAAGGAGTCAATCAATTGTCTATACTTTGAAGGATCCATAGGGATCGATATGGAGCTCCTTAGTTTATTCAAATTTGTGATCATTGGGGTTGTCATTGGTTTGCAATCCATCATGTCCAACTTCTTCAACATCCTGATCACATATTTTCCTTGACCTAGATAAATCTCATCATGTCCTTGCCATACTTCTAGTCCCAAATAGTAGTTCATCATCCCTAGATCCTTCATGTCAAATTCTTCTGCTAGTTGCTTCTTAAATTCTTAAATTCGACCTTCCAAACCCGTCAGGAGGTCATCCACATAAATAAGAATGATTATTGGCTCTCACTTCATCACCTTAATATAAACGTTTGGATCATCATAACTCTTTGTGAATCCTAATATCTGAAGCTATGCATATAATGATGGTTTTTGTCATATAAATGTTTATTATTTTTGTGAGCCTTTACATTGCTCATATTTATTGAGTGAATTTTTGCATTGCTCATATTTATTGAGTAAATTTTCTTTTTAGAATCAATTGATTAAAAATAAATATTATTATCTCAACATTGTTTTGAGATCAAACTCTTTATATTTATAATATAAATTGAACATCCATATTTCACTTGGGTACCAAAAATACCAAAGAATTTGAAATTTAGATGTTTGTAACCATTGCATTAGATACATTGAATACTATGTAATTAGCAACTAGTTAATGGGTCATCTTTACTTAGATGAATGCTAATATCTTGATATTTTTAATTATTTTTATATAAATTATTATAATTAGTTTTTTTTTACTATATAAAAATTATATTGTATTTTTTCTCTTAAATCAGTTATATGGTATTAAAATTTGAAACTATTCCTTGATCTATATTTTCTTAAGTTACTTCATGTCATAAAAAAGAAAATCAAGATATAATTTTACTAGCTCCAAGTTATTAATTAAATTTAAGCATCTAAGCCAATAGACTTATTGATATAGTTTTACTTACTCCAAATTGTTAATTATATTTAGGCATCTAGGTAGAGAGACTAAACAATTTACAACAATTTGAAAACCAATTTGTCAAATAATTCAATTTAAAAAAAAGAAATCCAAAAATTTTAACCAAAAATATTTATACCTTTTGATACTAAATTAGTTAAAAGAAATTCAGATTTATTCAAGGCATTAAACTTTGCTATTCCATTTTTATTTACTATTGCATAGGTTTTATTCACAAGTCTTTGTTCTAAAAACTTCTAAAGACAAATTCCTAGAATCTTTGTGCTACATAACGCTATTTAAGTAATCATAAGTCTTCTAATGCAAATGCTTAATTGTGTGATGTGTTTTATTTCTTATTTTTGTGTTTACTTGTGTGATGTGTTTTTTTTCTTTTTATTTTTCATTAAAGGAAAACATTGATCACCTTATATAATTTGAGTTTTCAATTAATATGATTTTAATTATTTATGTTAAATTTGTTATTCATTTGTTTTTTTTAATAATATCAATATACATTATTCTTAATTTTACTATTTATATTTATTAAGAATATTATAATTCTCTCACTGCAATTCTCAATGACCATGGATAAATTGTATGGACAAATAACTTTTAATTCCAAATAATCAAGAAAAGATAGAAAGTAAAAAAAAATTTGCTCCACAAAATAAATATTTAAAAAAAAAAACAACTTTTTTTATTCTCTCTAATAATAATAATAATGTCTTCATTTAGTATTTTAAATTATTAATAAATATTAAATAAATTTTTAAATAAATATAATTTAAAATTGATAATTATAATATATATATATATATATATATATATATATATATATAATAATTTAAATTGTATATATTGGTCAACTAAGTCTACTTCCCCACACCATATCAAGTAATAATTAGTTATGATGACAATTAATCCACTACAAAGTTATTATATAATGATTATATGAAAAAAATATTATATATATTTTAAAATTCCTATAATATAATTTTCCTTTTAAAATTATTAGTATATATTAATATTTATATATAATTAAATTTTTCATATTATTTTGGATTAAATTTAAATATATTATAAAAATAATCTATTTTTAACTTTCATTTAACATTATAAAAATTTAATGTTTTAAAATAAATATAAATATCTATGAATCGTGAATCATATAACTTAGACAATAACATCAATTATTATTTTCAGGTGATGTAGATTTATGAAACATGACTATATCTTTCTTAATGTCCGACATAAACATCAACATAAATATTCCCAATACAATAATAGAAGAAATTAGACGATGATCTCTATCTAGTCGGTAATTTCAAATGATAACGACATATACACATGACAAACTATGAATATATACACATATAAACTATGAATATATAAATACGAGTATATTTTTATGATAACGATATATACACGTGACAAACTATGAGTATATGAATATATACACATATAAACTATGAATATATAAATACGAGTATATTTTTATGATAACGATATATACACGTGACAAACTATGAGTATATAATTATGAGTATATCTTTATTCACCTTGGATTTAGTAAAGGTTATAAATTTCTAGAACAATGATAAAAATATGATGGGTAAAAAAGTAAAGATAATTATTAAAAACACTCTTCTTCCTTAATATTATTGCGTTGGTGACGTTGTACTTTTTATTCCGACATATGATGGAGGTTACATGTGGATGATTCCACGTCAGACTGGGGGAGTGGGGGACAACTAGGCGTTCTCCTTTTGTCAATACCAAACTTTGACATATGAGATTCTGCACGTCAGCTTTTACATATTTGTCAAAGAAAAAGATATACTCGTGCTTCTGCACGTCTGCTTTAAGTCGGTCCGGGTTTTTGCAATAGCACTGTTTTGCTTGCTCTGTTTTTTTCCCATTTTTGTTTTTTTATTTATTTTGCTTCATTTGTAGTGTAGTGGAGGTTCAAGGAATTTTAATGGGTTGTTTTTATTTTATTTGCAGTATAGTGGAAGTATTTTTTAAAGGTGTTCGTAATACTTTTGTACGTTGCGGCAGTGTGGGGGTATTTTTTTAGGGTGTTCATTTTTTTTAATGTTTTGTTTTATTTATAGTAGAGTAGAGCGGTGGTTAAGGTTTGTTTTGTTTTTATTTATTAGTCTCTGCTTTTAGGCATGGACTATAGTAATCGATCACGAGGGATATAGCATTATTTTACCTGTTTTAACTTCGGGTTTATTAGCGATAAACAAAGTTCTGAGCCACATATTAATATATCGTGTTATTTGGCCTCTTCCCGAGGACCGAAGCTAAAACAATAGGTTATCTTCTTTGTTTGTGTGATATTTTGAAATACCGCGTAAACTAATGTTAGTATTAATTGAAGAAATTAAATGTTAGTTCAAACGGTGAGGAACACGCTACATATATGAACATATAACCTGTGATATAACCATCCACAGGTTCCTGGCTACCTAGCTACACCTGGCTACCCACATGGCTACTTAAACACTTTTCTCTGCACGCTCCTTCCACAATAGCCTTCACACAGTCTTCTGTGAAGACAACGGAAGAAGACCCAACTTGCACCTGCGGCAATTCAAAAGCTTCTTCATAAGCTTCTTCATGGTAAGGTCTTTGCCCCTGTTGCATCCAGAGCCTATAAGCCTGTAATTATTTGCGTCGCTGGTATTCTCTGTAAGCCTGTAAGACTTGTAATTCTCTGCATCATGTAAGCCTGTAATTATTTGCGTTGCTGGTATTCTCTGTAAGTCTGTGAGACCTGTAATTCTCTGCATCATGTAATTCTCTGTAATCCTGAATTAAATTAGAAATTGTATATTACGCAGTAGCAATGCATTTATGAAATTAGATTCAGAAAGGATGACTGTGGTCAGTGCACATACCATAGGTAGAAGGGTTGTCGGTTCTCGGGAGCTGCTTGCGCAAAAGAGCGAGCTACTGTCTTCGCCGCTATACTGGACAGGCCCTGTTCATACATATCCAATTTGAATTAATCTGGTTTTATCCTATTGGCTCTTCAAAAGGGCCCTATTAACCCAAATCTGAATCGGAAAGGGTCATTCTTAACTCTTCCGGTTATCGGAGAACCGGCCACAAAGTCTACGGTTGAGTTTGCGGCTGGCCCTTTCGATTCTACAATTTAGTTATAGTCAAGAAGTTATTATAATTGAAGCCAGTGAATTTTCTTGTGATTATTAAAGGAGGACTGGGGTCAGTGCACATACCATAGGTAGAAGGGTTGTCGGTTCTTCGAAGCTGCTTGCGCACAAGAGCGAGCTACTGTCTTCGTCGCTGTAATGGACAGGCCCTGGGCATACATATCCATAAAATATTCCAAGCAAATTTAATCCCCCAAGCCTCTCCTTTTATCTCACCTCCATAGCCAATCTTTCCGTCTATGGTTCTCCTCTCACACAGTAAGCTCTACCCCACTAAGAATATCAACCAAAAAGCAGTGTCAGTACATACAAAAAAAGCAATGGAGATGCAGAAAAATACCCTTGACAATAAAAATAAAAACCAACAGCGTTTAAACAGCCTTTACATGGATTGCCTATTGCAAAACATGTAGTATTCCCAGCAATGTACATAGCTCAGAAATTCTATGGGGAATATAGACAGAAGATATATGTAAGTATAAGAATATTCCATGTTCTTACACAAATGGTCTGCTTGACCTGGACAGGGGAAAGTTTAAGGCTTTTGTATGCATTGTCGAAGGCTTTCGGTACACTTAACCCGCTCCAGGCCATACCTCCGAGTCTTCTGCGCAAACCCAAGCAAAAACAAATCGTTGGAAGTCAAATTGCTAGAAAATAATCTCTAGAGGGATCCTGTGACTAGTTGAATGTCATTCGACCATAAATAAGTGAAAGACAGTTAAAAAAATGGAAGAGGTCATCTTACCCTTGCCAAAAGCTATTCAAAAACAGAAGTAGTTGTGCCATAACTTGTGGCCCTGGATCTGTTTTGGATATTTTCTGACATTCTCATGCCATTTCTATGATGGCAGACCTATGGCTTCACTCTCGCAAGGGCCACAAGTTATGGCACAACTACTTCTGTTTTTGAATAGCTTTTGGCAAGGGTAAGATGACCTCTTCCATTTTTTAACGGTCTTTTCCTTATTTATGGTCGGATGACATTCAACTAGTCACGAGATCCCTCTAGAGATTATTTTCTAGCAATTTGACTTCCAGCGATTTGTTTTTGCTTGGGTTTGCAGGTATAGAAACCAGTCATACCTAGAATATCCCTCGCGGTTGACAAGTGATTTTGTTTTGCAAAGTACAGCATCATTCACGGTTTATCCTTCTACTAGGATTTTGTTCTTGGGCCATGATCTTTTTACGAAACCAATATAGCTAGATGGAACTGATGGGTGGCCGTAATGTGCATATTAAAGGCGAATTACAAGGTTGTTTAGCTTTGCAGGAGTAATCTCATTTTCCCGTGTACATGCTACGTACTGACCATTGAATGACCTCCTCACGTCGACTGGGAAGATAAGCCTAATAACGTGATGAAAAGGAATTCCCAGAACCCTTGTTCTCGCTCGCCACGCGAACGCTGCTAAAACATCAAACGTTGTATAGTGTCCTTCCCAAAGCATCGGAGTTGAGATAAAATGGGCGAAGACAAGGTCCTCGGATATCACAGTATCCACTTTCAAGGAGCTCGTGATGTTGAAAACGGACCACATAGGGCTGGTGCGGTTTGAGATCTTCTCACTGCCACACTGCTTCGATTGAAAGCTTCATCTCTCCTCTAGCAATCTCTGCAAGTCCCATGAGAAACTGGCATGCCCCTCGTCCATCACACAGACTATGGTTGAAACTGGCCTGCCCCTCGTCCATCACACAGGCTATGGTTGGGGTTCGAGTCTTCTGATTGGCTTGCCGAGCCTTCCGCACTTCAGATAACCATGCAGGCAATCAGAAACAAAGCAAAACAATGGTGTTTTCTGGTTCGCTGGTCCATGAAACAATGGCTAGCTGGTTTGCTAAAGGCAAGGACTAGCTACCACGCAGCCTGCCTTGTTTTTTTAAAAGTGTTGTAATACTTTTGTACGTTGTAGCAGTTGTACCAGTTGTACCAGTGTGAGGTTTGCTTTTCTTTAATTTTATTTTTTTTAATGTTTGTTTCGAGTGGAGTTTTGAGGTTTGTTTTGTTTTTATTTAATTTGTAAGATAGTGGAAGGTTTTTATGCCTTTTTTGTGTTTTTTTCTTTTGTGTTAAAATTAAAAGATTGTGATAATTTTTATTTTTTATTATTTTTGATTACTAATAAATAAATAAATACTATTATTTATTTTTTAAGTTTGAATATTTATTATTAATTATTTTGATTATTTAAGTTTGTCAAAAATATATTTTTATTTTATTAAAGTTTTAATTGTTTTATTGTTTTCATTATTTAAGTTTGACTTAAATATTATTTTTATTTTTATTTTATGTTTAGATATCTATTCATTTCATTAAAATTTTCCTTTTGAATAATTATTTTTCTTAATTCAATATTAACAATTATATTCTAGTTTTTTGGTTGTGTTCCAACAGGTTTGATTTCATAAGTCTTGTGGTTCAATCCCAAGCAAAACTATGTATTTAAACTTTCTCTTCATCTATTTTATCTTGATGCCAAGATCTGATGATGTGATTTTTACAGAAAATTCTCTTACTTTTCAATATAAAAATATATTAATTAAGAATCAAAAATCAAAAATTAAGTACAAAAATCAATAATACAAACTAAATTACAAACTAAAAAATAATAATATAAATTGTGATTTTTACAGAAAATTCTCTTACTTTTCAATATAAAAATATATTAATTAAGAATCAAAAATCAAAAATTAAGTACAAAAATCAATAATACAAACTGAAAAAGTAAATAATATAAAAATAAAGTTATGAAGTTAAACTAAACTGAATTATTATAAAAATTGAAATATCAAAACTAAACTAAAAATTAAAAGTAATTAAAATAAAACTAAATCATATTTAAAACTAAACTGAAATAACTAAAAGTCTATATTATAATCATATTAGCTAAAACCGGATGAAATTAACAATACCACCAAAATAAAAAGATCAATCATTCAAATTAAACTACAAACTAAAATGTAATAAAATCATATTAATGATATGACCAAAGTAAAAAATCAATAATTTAAACTAAATTACAAACTAAATCGTTGAAAAAAATAATAATAATGCAAAAGTATATTAAATAAGAATCAAAATAAAATTATAAAGTCAAACTAAACTAAATTATTATAAAAATTAATTAACAAAACTAAACTAAAAATTTAAAATATTTAAAATAACACTAGAAATAATAATTAAACCACATTTAAAACTAATCTTAAAACAACTAAAGTCTAAATTATAATCATGTTTAACTAAAATTGAATGAAAATAAAAAATATAGTTAAAAAATCAATTGTTCAAACTTAATTACAAACTAAAATATAATAATATAAAAATATATTAATTAAGAATTAAAATAAAAGTATGAAGTTAAACTAAACTAAATTATTATAAAACTTGAAGTAACAAAAATCAACAAAAAATTAAAAGTAATTACAATAAAACTAAAATAATAAGTAAACCACATTTAAAACTAAACTAAAATTATATTTAAGTAAATTACAATCATATTACTTAAAACTAAATGAAAATAATAATACAATTTGATCATTAAGGTACCAGCTTTATTAATGTAATTGTTTTTCAATTTCAATTCTTTGTATTAGTTTGTATGGATAATAATCATTTTGCAGTGTTGGATATTGCCACGGATCTTTATTCGACTTCTAATAGGAGAGCATAATTTAGAATTCAAGCTTGCATTTGTACTAGAGTTTTTGGCCTAACTTTTTTAGTACATAAATGCATTCAAAATTGTACCACAATGCAAAATAATTTGCAAGGCTTCGATCATGAACATATAACTTATTGTAAATTTGAAAATTAGTGAGTTGCCTAGATTTTTAATTATGGGGTTGTTGATCCTGAAACTTTGTTGTAGTCTTCTACCTATTACTATTACATGTAATATTAATTTTTACTTATATGGAATACAATATGGAAAACCTAGTTTTAAGAACGAAAAAGCATAATTATATTATATAAGGAATATAATGATCAGAAATACATCTGTCAGATGGAAACTGTAGTATGTGCTAAAACAGACTAATGGATAGTTCGTTACAAAAAGAAACTGAGAAGGTGATAGAAGCAGATAATCCAAAAAAAAAACATAAATCTGAATATCATCTAGAAAGGCATCCATTTCTTTGTAATAGGCAGAGACGATAGTTTGTACATACAAAACATTTGGAGTACTAAAGATCCTCCGTGGAGGAAGCAACGCTATATAGATTTTCCAAAAAAGTGGTTTGACAAAATCATAATGAGGACAACAAGGAAAAAAAAAAGGTAAAAACATACCTGACACCCTCAAGATGATATTATGCATCAGGTAAAGAGAAATCTGTAATAGAGAACACTTGCTTGTCTGAAATTACCTTCATATGCCAAATACCTGGAGCCATTAACAAACCCTCCTTTGATAAACTGTCTGCCTTCTTGTTCTATGACCTGTAGATGTGCTGTATGGAACCTCCTTCCATCCTTTCCCATAGAAAAACAATCCTGTTCATCCAACCTACAAGGTGAGGATTGCTAGGCTGGATTTTCCCTAGACAAAATCAACCGTTACTTTGGAATCCCCAAAAATTGAGACGGACTGGATATTAAAGAAGATACAGAAAGAGAGAAGCCCCGTGAGAGCCATCGCCTCTGCTTTGCAGCAAGATCCTTTACCTCCATTTCATGAAATAAGATAATGAGTATTTTCATCCAGGATGATGTGGATACCACAGCCACATGATAAATTTTGTGCCACTCCATCGAAGAACGCTCTCGGGAACTTGTTATGATGCAGACCATCCACGTTTGGATATGATATTTTTTCCTTAGGAGGCTTTTCAGGTAAGGAGTCGAAAAGAGAAGATATGCTTTGGATGATTCCCATAAAAGGCTCCTTACATTCCTTAAAAATTTTGTTGTTTCTCCATCTCCATATGCACCATAAAGCGATGATGAAGTGGGAGAGTTATTTCCATTGCGGGTTAATGGAACGATGGGTGGAATGGTGAAATTGATGGACACCTATTCTTTGGAAAAAAACAGTTGGCAAATGGTTGAATATGTTTAAGTTTAAGAATATGAATAGACATATGTTTCATAATCGGGTTTGAATATATGTTTTATAATTTATTTTAAATATATTTCTAAGAGCTGAAAAAACACTTGGAAAATGGTTGAAGACGCATAAGTTAAAGAATGTAAACAGACATACATTTTAGAAACATTGCCGCTTGGAATATATATTTTATAATTTTTTTATATACATTTCTCACTAATCAACATGCGTGGTAATCAACAAGAGGCACAGTAAATTTTTAATCATGCTTTGTAAAAAATTAATTTAAGTATGGTTTAAACATGTGATCTAGACATGCAAGAAAGTTACTGTTGCAAATTTCATTCATTGATTTAGTGATGACTACGAGAATATACTGGCATCTTTCAATTCAAGCCATCCAATCAAAAGGATTAATTAAGAAAATGATTAAGTTGTCGATTCCGATAAGGGGGATGCCTATCGGCGTAAATATTAAAATATACCATGGTTTTAATTTGACACTCTCTTCATTTTTTTTGTTTTGCTATTCCCGTCACACTCTGTCGCTCCAGAAATCACGAACCTCAGCCTCTTGATTTTGCTTTCTTTTACATATGTGAAATCTTCCTTCAATCATTGGAGCAACTACCCCAGTACTCTCCCGTGCCACTGCAGTCTGGGACAGTACCATACACCAAGTCTTCCACACCTCACAGCTCTTCTATCTCATGGCATTCTGCGACATATAATTCCAGAAGCTTTCTGAGCTGCTCTAACCCTTGCATGCACTTGAACTTGGGACATCGAAGAACCGCCAACAACCATAAATTTTCCAAAGTTGGAAACTCTTCTATCTCAGCGAGATTAGCAACATATAGCAACATATAACATATAGCAAATTTTCCAAAGCTGACAACTCTTCTATATTCAGTTTACTACATCCATCGACTATCAACAACCACAAAGATGTCTGATGTTCCAGAGATGGAAATAGTTATATCTCATCACAATTACTAAAGTTTAGTGTTCTAAGCTTTAGGAGGTGTTCCAACGCTTGTATGCTCTTGAGTTTGCTACATCCATCGACATGCAACCCCTACAAAGATGTCCATGTTTCAAGACTGGTGAGCTCATCTACTTTTTCACCATCATAGATACCACAAAGCCTTCCTACTTGCCTCAATTCCTTAGAGCCACACAAGTAAAGTTCTTGAAGGTTTCGGAAAACTCGTTCAAGAAAGGTTACTTGCCTTATCTGTACTCTACACAGATATAGTATATGGAGCCTATCGAAGCCAAACATAGGTTCATCATTGGAGTCATCCAATTCATTCAATGTTGCTACTCTTTCTCTTTCTTGTTCGGGTGTTTTAAATGGAAGTTCGCCCAATGGAAAATATTCTATGAGAAAGTATTCGAGATTGTTTAGCAAGAGAACATCCTGTCGTAACTTTTGTATCCCACAAGAAATCAACCTCAACTCTGTGAGTTGAGTCAATCGTCCAAAAGTATCCGGCAAGCATTTCAAATGGGCAATTTTTCACCCACAAATACTTCAGGCTATTGAGGTAACCGAGGGCAGATGGAAGCACTTCCAACAAATGGTCCCCTAACTCCAGAACCTCCAACTTGCATAGATATCCAATATCTCTTGACAGTTCTTTTAACTCGGCATCGAACAAATATAATTTTTCCAGGATTCATTAATGTGCGACCTGGGGAGGCAATTCTTTCACCTTGGAACAACATGAAAGATCCAAGAATTCTAGCATGGTAATATTTCCAAGTGTCCCTTTGGAAATGGTCACATTCCTACATTCATTCAAAGAGAGACGTTTGAGTCGAGTCAAATTCCCAAACGAATTTGGCAACATCGCCAAGCAAGAACAATAAGACAAATCGATGGACTGGAGGTTTGGTATCTTTCCGATGGAATCGGACAACATCTCCAAACTAGTAGCACAAGACAAATCGATGCGTTGAAGATTTGTTAGCTTTCCCAGGCAATCAGGCAACGATCTCATTCTTGTGAAATGTCTTAAGACCAAGTATGTCAAAGAGAGCATATAACAAAATTCTTTGAGTTGGATAGTCTTGTAATAATCCACAACAATCTTTCCAAGGTACTTTAGATGTCCTATGGACTTTGGAAAATCTAAAACAGGAGAGTAGATGTTTAACTCTCACAACTGGAGAGGCGGCTCCAATGTACACATTTCCACTATCAGAAGGATTTCGAGATGATTTTCATCTACAAACTGAGATTGAAATAAAAGAAGTACAAACACCCAAAATTGTGTACCTGAGATTCCTGTTGCCACAAGGTTTTCAATCTGCTTCCTCTCACTTCTAAAACACTTAAATTTTTAGGGGAACCCAGGAATGCAGGAAAGAATAGGGGCATTTATACCAGCAAAGGCATATCAAATGTGGTGACTGCACCCTCCTCAATATAGCTTCTACATAATAATATGATTTTCGTTGTCCAGTTCCAAAAGAAACTTTCTCTCTAAATTTGAAAAACCCACCACTCCCCATATTCTTTTTGTTGTAACCATTGTTGGAGGTACTACAAACCTAAGACCTTCATTACTACTGGTGAGCACCAGTATTGCAACAATAATGTTGCAACTCCTGGGGATTCCTACTTTACTTTTATCAACCTGATAGTTCGTAACAAACTTGGAAGCAACGGTGTTGTATGCACAAGTGCTAGCTCTTATTGCACGCTGCCACTTGGTCAGCTAGCACAATATCACTAGGAGCTTCAAGCCAGCTTCTATGAATTTCCAGAAGAAGATTTTAACTGTGACAGAAGAAAGCTAACTCTACAAAGGCTATTCTACTTGCAAAAAGAGAAGGAAGACTAAAATGTAACGCAAACCCTAGCAAACCCTAATTTTTTCAACTAACCCTACTTTTGCAAGAAAAGAGATGAAAATTGATGAAATGAGTGCCATTGACTACTGAAAATGTAAATTACATCTATTCAAGCTACTTCTGAAAGGAAATGAGAAGAAAACATCTTTTTATGCTTTTGAGTGTTTTTATGTGAAATTATTATGCTTGTAATTTATCTGATTGTGATTGTGCAGAGTTTTGGTGGTGAAGGAGGATGGATTTTGTTTTTGTAGAGGTGGATGAAGGTGTGGAGAGGTCCTAACAAGCCCCTAGTACCCTTCTGAAGACTTCCCCTGCAATCAGACTTCGAAAAATCACTCACAAGAAATTCTACAGGAGGCTACAAGGGAACTACAGGAGGAGGATGAGACCTATTTTTGGAGGTTTTGAAGGTGGAAAAATGATGGGAAAGGGTAACTGAAGGCTAGATGAAGGTGTTGAGGTTTCTAGAGCTTGTCAAGGAAGACCAAGAGGTAACATGATGGTTGGATTGTCAAATGGCAAGAGGGAAGCTTATGGAGAAAACTGTAGAAATTAGGGAAGATTGGTGAAATGTTGCAAATGACTTGGGAAATATGTGAGAAGTGAGCTGATGCTGGCTACTTTATGGATGTATGGTGAGTTGAGGTTCCCTGCAAGAGATCTGCACATCTACTTACGAAAACTGTTCAAATAAAGGACTAACTATACCATGAAAACATAACTTTTTCTAGCTTGACCTAATTTCTGACCTACAAACAGAAAATGCTGAATAGTAACCTTTGAACAAAAAAGAATGCAGAGATATCTATTGTAAAATAAAACGAAATGATCTAGGCAACTGAATCTAAAGCAATACATTAATCTTTCCAAATCAAGTCATCACACTAGAAATTGCATGGGAGAGCAAAACTGTGTTTTTGGTGGCAGCAGTAGTACCTTGACCTCGAATCATAGTCCCAGAAAGGGAGAAGGAGATCAGGGCCTGCTGTTGGTTGTTTTGAATCTTAGCCTATCACTACTTTAACCTACTTGAGCAACTGAAACAAAAACAACTATGCAAACCATCAAAAGCAACCTATTCTAAACAAGGTAAAATGAATCTATGTAACAGAAATTAACTCATGAACTGAAGAAAAAAACATATAAGTACAAGGCAAGAGGTGTTGGGCAGCTTGGGTTGGGCCCTAACCCAAGAGCTTCAAACCTCTGAAAGAGATCAGTGCTGGCTCAAAAACTATTTCATCTCCATTATCAAAAATAAAAGTCACATTAAATAAACTGTTCTAAAAAAGGAAGCTCGAAAATAAGTTGAACAAGTGCTGCACAAAAGTGCGAAAATTCTACTAATGACAGGCTAAAATCCAACTAAAAAAACTGAGCATCTAAGCCCTACTATTTGTACAACTCAAGCCTCCAACAGCTCTCCTAAAATCAAGGAGCCCAGCTTTCCAAAACTGCAGATAAATAGCAGTCCTCCTTTACTTGCTCGACTGCCCCTTGGATGCACTAATGTGGCTGCTTGTGCTCTGAGTTTGTGATGGAGAATTTGAGGTAAGGGTTCATAAATGAAGGGGACACCCCCTTACAAATCCTCTTCCCTGTTTTCTTCAAATATTGGCTGCCAAATGCTTGTAAATCCTTTGACTTTGTCCAAAATTGACCAAAAAATCTGCATAAAGCACACGTTAGACTTCATGGCATAATGACTAACCCAATTCACTCTATTAGCCATAAATATAATAAAAAACATGCAATAAACTAATGAGAATGGTGGATTAAGTCGAATTAAGAGGAAAAATGAGCCCATATAATTACCCATTTTTGGGGCTCATCAACTAGCACATGCGAACACTTAGTTAGGGCATGGGACTACATGCAAGATCCTTTGTGAATGATTTACTCCCTGATTTGCTCCTCCTTTCACTCCGCAACTGGCTAGTTCTCTCTGGAACTTGTTGTAGGTGTTGATTCCTCTCATTGATCAGCACTATGGCGCATTACCTTGGGATCTTCACCCAGTAATGCTATATCATGAGCATTGTAACCTATTTTTTGAATCAATCATTCTTTTTTGTTCTTTCGATTATTTTAGTGTTTTTGCTCTACAAAGCTGTGTGTTCAACCTTTACTAGTGAGATTCATCTGTGCAGGTTTTCTAACACATTTACATGGTATCAGAGCCCATAGGTTGCTAGATAAAAGGCGCACTAGTACTTTATTTTGTAGGTATTACAGATTGGAGATCAAAGATTGACAGAAACATAGAGTTTCCCAAAGCATCAATCCTAACACCGTACAACTATCATGAATGGAAGGACGAAATGGCTTGATACCTTTGTCAAAAAGGATTGTATAGGATTACCATGGCTACAAAAGTGGAACCCACTTCAGCCATAGAGAAATCCAAGTACCTCAACCGCATGGATGAGGCCCACGGATCCATATGCATGTGCATCTCCCCAAAGTTGCAGTTTCATCTATCTGCCTACAGTACTCCCAATGAGATTTTGAAAAAGGTTGAAGAACTCTACAGGAAACAAGATGAGATGAAAGGACATCTTCTCGAAGTGGAGCTGCTCTCATTGGATCCATGAAACTATCACAGAATTAAAGACTTCTTCACCAAATATAATGGTCAATTGCTGCAACTCAAGGGTTGTGGAATTGACAAATCCAAGGAGGAGAGTCGCCAAGTTCTCTCTATTATGTCAAAGCTCAGAGCAGAGTACTTTGTCTTTTTGTCTACATTTTATTAGGTAAGGCTCGCAACAGGTAAATCCTACACTATGCCTTCTCTAAAAGAGTTCATGGAGTCCCTCACTTTTGAGCAAGATAAACTCATTGGCATGGGGAAAATCAAACCTCCAAAAGTGCATGCACTTTCTGTGCATGATGGCAGCCACAATAAAAATCATAGATCTGATTCAAATCAGAAAAATTAGAAGCAAAAATACAAGGGAAAATTGCATTCCCATCTAAAGAAGGAAAGGTACATCAAGCCCTTCAATGACTCCTTTAGCCGAAGAAATGAGAAAGGGAAGAAAGGAGACAAATGCACCTACTTTCACCGAGGATTCCATTCAAAATCCTCCAGTATGAAGAAACAAATTGACCAAATGGTAGAAATACTTCAGAAGCACAACCTTGGGGACCACATCCCTCAGGGCACAAAGAAGAAAACTGAGGATTCGCCACACAAGAAAGGTAAAAATTTTCATGCTTTAGTTGCAATTAACTCTTTCCCTGATGCATGGATTATAGATTATGGTGCATCACATCATATGGATACTGCAAAGGAAGTCTATTCCTCTTTGGATGCATGCAAAGGACCTCCCATCCTCATGGGAGATGACTCATCTATTGAGGTCACGGAAAAGGTAGAGTGGAACTTTTACACAGAAGCTTTGAAGATGTGCTTCATGTTCCAAAACTTTCAGTAAACCTGCTTTCAATTTTTTAGATCACTCATTTTGGCACCAAAAAGAGAGTGGAATTCACTCCTGATACAGTGAACATATATGACCTACATAGCAGCTCCAAAATTGCAACAGGTGAGGTAAACAATGGAGCTAGACTGTATACATTTTCTGAATTTATTGAATCTGAATCCTCCTTATCTCTTACACATGTTGATGATAGTAGTAGGCTTTGGCACGAGAGGTTTGGTCACTTAAATTACATGTATATGCAACAGCTAAGCAAGCATGAGATGGTGGAAGGCTTGCCAAATATCAGTTTCTCCAAAGGAGTTTGTGAAGGGTGTGTCCTTGGCAAACATCCTAGAGAAAAGTTTGAAACCGACAAGACTCACAGAGCATCCTCTCCTCTAGATCTGATCCATAGTTATCTCATAGGGCCTTTTCTTCATCCTTTCATCGAAAAAGCAAGATATGTTCTTACATTTATTGATGATTTATCATGGTATACTTGGGTGTATCTTCTCAGGGCTAAATCTGAAGTTTTTGTGCACTTTGAAGATTTCAAAGCACTATTTGAGACACAGTCAGTGAAAAAGATCAAAGCTCTCCTTAAAGACAATGGCAGGGGGAATATGTTAACACAACACTTTAGAACCTTTTCCTTGAGTCTACATACAGTTGCAACACACAATTCCATACACTCCATAGCAGAACGGAGTTGCTGAGAGAAAGAATAGATCTCTCAAAGATATGGTTTCCTGCATGCTACATGCTAAGTCACTACCTCATAAGCGATGGGCTGAAGCACTTAATTGTGCTAACTACATCCAAAATATATCTCCTCATAGATCTGTCAAGGATCAAACCCCCTTTGAGGCTTGGAGCAACACTAAACCAGAGGTCACCCACTTCCGTATTTTCAACTCCTGAGCATGGGCCAGGATCCCCTCTGAAAAGAGGAAAGATATTGATCTACAGACCATTGAGTGCATCTTTGTTGGATACCGTGATGGTGTGAAGGGATATCGACTCCTAATTTCCTCTACGAACAAGCTCATCATTGAGCGAAGTGTCAAATTTGAGGAAAGTCTCTCACATGCACCTCAATTGCCGCATGCAGATACCTTTTATCTACCTCATGTCCGAGATGATGACTCAGTACACTCAGATGTAGATACAAAGCATGTAGATGCCAAGGTAGAGCATGAATATGCAGAGACAGAGGCTTCCGATGCAAAGCCAGTGCATGCATATGATGATCCACATCCAAGCCCAGATCGGGCTTCCAGCAGTGAATCAACTTCCCCTGTCATAAATGAGAGAACAAGGAGCTTAAGTAATATATATGCACAAGACTACCCAGCTGCTAGAAATGGTCTTGTGGGAGATAATTCTGATCCACGGTGGATTAGCTCAGAGTTTATTGAGCCTCCTCTTCCCCTCACTGCCACTGAACCAACGCCATCCCGACATTGTCATTTGGTTCTGTCTTTTGATCTACAGTCTTATGTTGAGGCTTCTGGGCATCCCTCTTGGGAGTCTGTCATGGAGGAGGAGTGCAACTCCCTCCTCGAGAACCAGACCTAGGATATGGTCCCCCTTCCTTTAGGAAGGAAGCTTGTCCGATGCAAATGGGTTTACAAGACCAAGAGTGTTGTAGATGGGAAAATCACCAGATAGAAATCTAGGCTAGTAGCCAAAGGCTTCGAGCAAGTGCATGGAATTGATTATGATGAGACCTTTGATCCAATAGCAAAGATGGATTCCATACACCTTGAACTTGCCATTGCAGCTACCCAGTGGTGGGAAGTACATCAGATGGATGTAAATAATGCCTTTCTTCACGAAGACCTATCTGAGGAGATCTACATGGAGCAGCCATATGGTTTCATTCAAGATTCATCTTTGGTCTGCAGACTGAAGAAGTCTCTCTATAGCCTTAAGCAGGCCCCGAGAGGTTGGTATGCGAAGACGGATTCTTTTCTCTTATCACAAAACTTCGAAAGATGTAATTCTGATCCGAATGTTGACATGCTCAGGACACATGATTCTCTTCTTATCTTATTTTTGTATGTGGATGATCTCCTAATCACCAGCAGCTCGGCTTCAACCATTTCTGTAGTCAAGAGTACCTTGCATGATAGGTTCTTGATGACGAACATGGGTCCATTACACTTCTTTCTTGGTCTTGAGATCAGCGAAGATGCCATAGGCATCAAACTATCTCAGGCTAAGTATGCACAGGATCTCCTCGAGAGATTTCACATGGCTAACTGCAAGCCAGAACTGACTACTTTTCTGTCTGGGGTCCACGTTGAGGATGGAGGTGACACTCCATTAGTTAACAGTACTCTCTACCGACAGCTAATGGGGAGCTTACTGTACCTCACCCACTCTAGACCATATCTCTCATATGCAGTAGGGGTAGTTTCCAGATACATGCAACAACTGCATGAGTTACACTGGAATATTGCCAAGCACATCCTCTTATATGTGCAAGGAACCATCACCTTCGGGATTCACTATGTAGCAAGCACTACATTGAATCTCCTTAGCTTCAAATATTTTGATTGGGTGGGCGATAACATTGATCGCAAGTCCACCTCTGGATATTCACTCAGTCTAGGGTCTAGCCCTATTTGTTGGTCGAGCAAGAAGCAGGCTGCTATTGCTCTCTCTTCAGCTGAGGCCGAGTACAGAGGAGTAGTCAACATCACCATTCAGGCTCTATGGCTACAACACTTCCTCATTGAGTTGGGCGTCTAGTTCCACCAACCCACTATCATCTGGTGTGACAACCAGAGCACTCTCAAATTTTGCAGAGATCCAGTACAGCGGCAGTGGACAAAGCACATAGAGATCCATATGCACTACATCAGAGACTTAGTACATGATCGGGTCATTGATTTGTGGTTCTGTCCTTCAGCAGAACGGACTGCAGACATCTTCACCAAGACTTTCACTGAGTAGAAGTTTCACCCTCTGCACGATTGTCTTAGAGTGAAGGACATAGTTGCTTAGCAACTATCTTTTCTTCCTCTTTTCTTTTGATTACATTACATTTTGAGGGGGGGTTTTTCCCACGAGGTTTTCCCTCTTTCCTCAATTTTAGTACAAGTTGCACTGTATTTTTGGTGACCTTTGGCCTTAGTTTCCAGGGCCCATTTTCTATTTTTCCCCATAGTGGTGTTCAGGGGGGGTGTTGGAGGTACTACACACCTACGACCTTCATTACTGGCACATGCAGACACTTAGTTAGAGCATGGGACTACATGTAAGATCATTTATGCATGATTTACTCCCTGATTTTCTCCTCCTTTCACTCTGCAACTAGCTAGTTCTTTGGCATGATTTACTCCCTGATTTGATCCTCCTTTCACTTCGCAACTGGCTAGTTCTCTCTAAAACTTGTTGTAGGTGTTAAGTCCTCTCATTAACCACCACTATGGCGCATTACCTTGGGATATTAACCCAGTAATGCTATATCATGAGCATTGTAACCTATTTTCTGAATCAATCATTCTTTTTTGTTCTTTCGATTCTTTTAGTGTTTTTGCTCTGCAAAGTTGTGTGTTCAACCTTTACTAGCTAGACTCATCTGTGCAGGTTTTCTAACACATTTACATCCATATCTTCTCCTATAGAAAAGCAAACCATATCTAAGAATATTTACCGGTACTCTTGGTCGATTGAATTATAACTATTTTTCAGCGTTTCTCGTATGTCCGTGGGTGGTATCTTGTGAAATTCATTCAATAGCTCTTTCCAATATGTGTCATATATTCCACAAAGAAGAGCCCCAATAAATTTCAAAGACAACGACAATCCATCACAGGCCCTTACAAACCGTACCACCAGATCTATAAATCTTGGTGGTGGATGCGGCTTATTGAAGGCATATGAGCAGAACAACTCTTGGGGGTGTGCTCTATTCATCCCAGTGAGCTTATAAATTGATGAATCTACTATTTCTAAACATAGGAGAGCATGCTTATCTCGATAGGTAACTAGTATCAAGCTATGGGAACTAAGAACATTCCTAATTAATAAGAATGCATCTAATTGATCGACATTCTCTACATTATCTAAAACTATCATTGCATTACAACAAGCTAGGTAACATTTAAGGATTATCACACCTTGGTCCACAATCTCAATTTTAATATTCCTGTGTGTCAAGTCCTTAATGAGCTTCATTTTCAAATCAACCAGAGATTTTCTAGCTGCAATTTCACTAACATCAGATAAAAAGAGGATCCATCATACTCAGAGCACCTACGGTTGAAGATCTGTTTCACCAAAGTGGTTTTCCCAATATCACCAACACCTAAAATCCCCACAACCCTGGCCTGGATGTCACTCTCCTGCCCCTGCTACGAAAGCACTGTACTTTTAAAGTCCTGTAGTTTATCATCCAAACCAGTTGGATATTTAGCCACAAAAAGTGGTGTTTTTGGACCTTTTTTCAATACGATTCGCACAACTTCGTCCAGGAGCTCCTGCTCATTCCTGGATGAATAAAGAATGAGAAACGCATAGGTAAAAATGAAGTGTTGGTAGAGGAATAAGGATAATAATCACACATCTAACAACAACACATATGCACTATGATTCATTTTGAAAAACCACATGGTGGAAACATCAGAACATCCCCAAAACTTGTGACATGGAAAATCCCCAAAATTGGTCAGATGTAATGGGATATACTCAATACCACAGATCTGTCACTGATTCAAAGTACCCGAAACTACAATTGTTAACCTAATAACTTTAGCTTCTTCACTTAATAAAATTTAATTAATATCGAATACCGATCAAGGAACTAAAACGAACACGAAACAGTTAAAAATGTTTACCCATTAAAGCCTTTCAGTTTGCAACCCTTCAGATTTGCGACATGAGAAAGAGCAGCTCTCCAGCCTTGAATGGTAAAGGAGGTGTGGCGTGGCTTCTCTCCATTATTTTGAGGGTCACTACTTCTGTTCTGCTGGAGTTTTTTCAGGGCTTCAGCGTATGCTTCTTTTTTGTCATTCCACCTAACCTTAGAAGACTCGACATTGAAAAAGATTGGAACAATGGGAGCCCCGAACTTGAGCATAAGGGCTAGTTCATCAAGGCACCATGTCAATTCCACGTAAGTCTGAGAAAAAATCGCAATGTGCAGAGAAGCCACTCGAATAACAGCTTCGATTTGAGCGTTGATGTTGTGTCCGATCTCTAGTTCAGGCCTGTTAAGAAACGACCACAATGCATGTTCACGAAGGCGCTTTTCGAGATGGCTAATGAAGGTGTTTTTAACATCGATCCCCCGATGATTAATGAAAACATTATATCGGGTATAAGAGGTGGAGGCAGAAGAGGATAAAGCATCGTCCTTCTGTTGCAGTGCGGTGGTAGGTTTGCCATTAATGAATGGATGGATTGAAGAAAATAAGATGAAGAGGTGGGACAATGAATAAGATGAATAGTTGAGGCGGTTATTCAAAACTGGAAGCAAGAAGTTGCAACCGAACCCTCGCCCCTTTGGCCAAACCAATATTGTATCTCACTATGGGTGGAAAGGATGTGGCCCAAAAAAACTACTAAGGTGGGGATTAGCACTCGTAATCAAAAGATGTAACAACAAGTTTCTTGCTTGGAATATTCCCAGAGGTTTCTTGATTGAAATATTCCAAATAATTAAAAGTTCCACCATCACAAGTATTTTTCTTGCTTCGAATATTCCGAGAGGTTTCTTGTTTGGAAATATTCCAAACAATTAAAAGTTTCACTATGACGACTCTTTATCTAAACCTACCTTTCACTTTTGTCACGGGAAACAACGGAATGTGCATATGTTCAGAGGTATTATTTCACTTTTATCACGGGAAACGATGGAATGTGCATATGTTTAGAGGTATTATTTCACTTTTGTCACAGGAAACGACGAAATGTGCATACGTGTTAGAGGTATTATTATAAACAAATTTATTGTTGATTTTTCTTGGTTCATAATGGAAAGTTTTTATCTTTTGGTTTCTACGTATATCTTTTAGTATGTAATATCTGATTATACCAGGATATATTATATCTATAGTTGTCATGATATAACAATTTTTTATTCATTTGCTATTAGTTTTGCTTTGACTAAAAATATTTAAAATCTATCCAAATTTTAACATTATGAAATTAAATTTATTATTTTTAAATCAAATATGATTTGTTTGAAATGTATTTCCTGTTATTGTGTAATGATGACAAGAATTGACTTTTGTGTACTCTATTATTAATTACAATGTACTATATCACTTATTACTATGTACAATAAATATAAATAGTTTGAAAAATAACATTATATATTAATTACTATGTACCATAAACACAAATGGTTTGTAATTAAATTCAAAATTCCATTTTCTCATTGGTGGAAAGTATTTAATAGACCATTTTTATGGGTTTTATTTTTTAATTTACAAAAAAATATATTTTAAAAATATATAAATTCGAAAAAATATGTAAAAACAACATGTGTACAATTTGTACAAGTCTCATTATATCAATCTATACTCTAATGACATGACATGTGTACTATAATATGAGCATTATATATAAAAAATTGTTATCATTCAATATTAATAAATAATATTAACTTATCATTCTCATCAATGTCAATTATATATATATATATATATATATAGTGGTTGCGGGAGGAGGATGGCTTTGGCATGGCCGTAGAGCGGAAGGAGGTGCGCGCATTGCCGAACTAGCAAAGGACTAGGGTAAAACAAAAATTACTATAGCTAACCGCGACATTTGCTGCAAACTGTTTCAATCCTCTTGACAACCGTCGCCATCCGGCTCTTGGACTTTTTGTTAACTATCTCTCTGGCAGTGTCGGTGGCGGTTCCTAGCATCATGGATAGTATGGATTTCGAGGAGGAGCTAGACTACTCCCAGGGCCCGTATCACGGGCAGTCTATCTTATGTAGCCCTAACCCTAACTGCTCCAACTCTAAATTGCTACCATTCTCAGTTTCGGTTTACCCTTCCTTTGCGCCAGTTGTCACTCTGCCAGGTTATTCTTCATCCACCTTACAACTTGCCTCGCTTTCCCTTGATTCTCTGAGCCTTGACTTCCCTCCACTATCCCCTGGGACCCTAAACCTGCTCACCGTTGTATCTCCACCATCGCCATCATTCGATTTGATCCCTTCGAGAATTCCGTGTTGGAAATAATACTGAGAGGGGGGATGAATCAGTATTATCAAGTTCTTTTAATAAATCTTCCATAATTACACTTTGAATTATTTTTGTATGTCAGTACCATAAAATAATGAGCATGAACAAAGAAAACAGATAGTCACACCAAAGAACACCAGATGTAAGGTGGAAACCCAATGTGGGTGAAAACCACCTGCTGCAAAATGTCTCTATCTTCTTTCAAATTAGAAAATTCTTTTACAAAGGTTTTGTACTGGTGCAGTCCTTTACTAGTACGCAGGCTGCAACCTGCAGAGAGCTACAACTCTCTCTCGTTTTCCAGTCACTCCTGGAAGGGAGCTACAACCCCCTACTTCTTTTCTCTCAAGGACCACTTTTCATAAATTTTCAAACTGGATCCAAGAGATCATCAAGCACAAGTAAATTACCCAGTCAACTGTAGTAACCAGATCAACAGTAACAGTAAACTAAACCCAGAACACCTTATCAATAGGAAAAATTCAGCCAACAAAAGGTCTTAAGACAGATACACAGTTTTTCTTTCTCTGGTCTACGTGCGTACGCACTTTACCTTCTGTTCCCCTGCGTATACCCGCAGAGACCCTTTTGCCACACCGTGTACCTACGCACTGTTTCTTCAATCACACTGCGTACAGTTACTGCAGGCACGCACCCACAGATACTATCGCGCCGCGTACCGCTACTGTAACCATGCACCCACAGATGCTATCGCGCCGCGTACCTACGCTCCTGCGGCTTCTGAAGTGTCGCGTACTTTCCCTGTGCCTACGCACCTGAACCTCTGTCACGCTGCGTACCCATGCACTGTGCCTTCTTCTGCTCTGCGTACCCACGCACTTCTCCTTCTTCTGATCTGCATATCCACGCACTTTTCCTTTTGCTGATCTGCGTACCCACGCACTTGCACCGTTAATCACCTGCATTCCTCTGATTAGGGCCGAATTGGTAGTCCCCCAGTGTGCCACCGATAGTCAGATGCTCAGATCTGATCATGCGCTCAAGAGATCACACTTCATAGATTCACTTTCAACTTCACTTTTATATAGATCAAGCTTTTGGAACAATAACCCAATATTTTAGATCTTAAGATATTCAATTTGCAAAAGATACATAGCCAAGTGATCTCCTTTGCTTTATATAGGCAAGCTCTTCCTAAAAACATGGATCAATACCATAGATAACCAATACAAGGTGCCCAAAAACATGAGGCTCAATAATAATAATAATATAAAGAAATACCACGGACCAAAACCATAGAATCAAGAATGGCAAGCTAAATACCACGAGCCAAACATAAGAAACCCCACGTGAGCACGCTTTACTGCCTTGAAATGTGTGCACTGGGGTCCGCACCTTCTGAATGGGTAACCTGCGGGTATGAACGCACCTCCTGTATGGGTAACCTGCGGGTCCGCACCTTTTGAACCATTCACCTGCGAGCCTCTTAATTTCCATTATTTTGAGAGCTTGAACACTTGAGAGAGTTGCCATCAAGTACAACACCTGTATCATAGAGCCATACCAAAATCATAATGCCAGCAATCTCCCCCTTTGGACTTGATGGCAACCTCAAGATCCTCAATTTCATTCTCCCCCTTTGACATCAAGGGCAAAGGGTTATGCTCCCCCTAAGAACATGATCCCCTTGACTATAAACCAGATCTGCAAAGAGGAAACATAATCCACCAAACACCATAAACAATCATGATCTCCTTTTGTGCTCCCATAATGCCAACAATGCATTATATGTGCTCCCCCTGAACCTATGCCATTGATCTACAATCAATCCATAAACCAACAAATGTACGCGTATACCACGTATAGACCTCGCGTACAACCAACAGATGAGATTCAACAACAAGATGATGCATCAACAACCCCCAGCTTTTGCCTGAGGTATTCAAAGGTCTCCCTGGGCAACGGTTTAGTGAGTATATCAGCAACTTGTTCCTTAGAAGGAACATACTCCAACTTGACCTTTTGTTCAAGGACTTGTTCTCGGAGAAAATGATACTTGATCGGTATGTGCTTGGTCTTTGAATGCATAACTGGATTCTTTGAAATCCTGATTGCACTTGTATTATCACATAAGATGGAGATAGGTGGCGTACAAGTGATTTGGAAATCCTGCAAGGTCTGCATCATCCAAAGAAGTTGAGTGCAGCAAGATGCAGTAGCAACATATTCCGCTTCAGCTGTAGACAAGGCAATCGAACTCTGTTTCT